>JAPKLX010000367.1:133409-181409 GCA_026898415.1 Leonotis leonurus
CCATTCATGGTTTAACTTACTCAATTAATTTAAGATGTACTACAATAGTCACTAATATCGATTAACTAATCGATATCCTTGCATTTTATTACGAAATTTTCTCGAGCAGGTTTTGCTATACAATAAAAATATAGGAAAAATTTTACGGGGTATTACAAACATTTATCAATTATGAAAAAACCGATACTTTAACGCATATCCAATCACCGTTTTTTCTCCAATCAATGATTTAATTAAATATCATTTATTAATGTCATACATTGTTTCGACTAAAATTATTTTGAGTCGCTCGCAATCTAACAAGATCGTCTAGCAATAAGCCAACTCAAGTCGTATTCTCAAGGAAGACTTAGCAGGGCAATTTAATTCTTTGTTCAATACGAAATCAAGTAAAAAGATTGTTTGGAAGTTTTAAAACTTGGCGGAGAATAAATTGCGAAAGAAAGTAAATTCTAAACTAAGAAAGTTAAACGAAAAATATGAATTGCGAATAAAAGACAACACGAATTGTGAATTGAAAAGGATCAATTGACTCCAATCTAAATCAGACCTAGATTTAAATCAATATGAAAGGATTATGAAAGTAAAAGTAAATTGAAAATTGAAATCGGAAAGAACGTAGAATGGATAACGAAATAGAAACACGAAAGCATAAATAAATGAACAAACTCAATAATACCTGAAATATATAACAGAAGCAAACGTGATTCATAAACGGGAATGGAAAAACATCCAATCCACAACGATGAATAGAAAAACAACGAACTAGAATGTTGCAATTGGCTATCTTCGAAATCAAGTACTTAAACTAAAAACGACTAACTACGAATGATAAATCTCGACCCTAGAACAATAGGTCGAGAGGTACTCGGAATATAAGTGCATAGAATGGGAAAAAGTTATCTATCAAATGAGAAACGCGTCGACTATTTATAGACGTCGAGGAGGGTCAACGGCCGATTAAAGGACAATGACCGCTGAGTTGGTCAGTTACGGGTTACACGGGCGCGACCATTGCGCCTCTGACCGAGTCAGCCACTGGGTCAGGGGCCACTGAGGGGCCAACGGTTGCTGACCCTGGCTCGTGCTGGCTTGTGCACTGGCTCGGCCTGGGACACGTATCGCATAGTCAGCGGTCTCCTGGGGCTACCCGAACACTGACTTGTGCTCTCGGCTCTCATCTTCATTCTCTCGTCATTTCTCGATCTTTTCTCGTTCCGTTTCTAACTTTAACACTTTTTTAAGCTCGTTATCCTGAAATATAAAATAAATGTAAATCGAACTCAAAACATCATGTAAAATGGAAAAACTACAAGAATAAAGACAAGGAATATACGAGTTTAGACGACCAAAATGAGGCTAAGAAACCCATCCACACAAAAATCCTTGCTTGCCCAGTATAACTTAGTCTAAGATATCCAATGGAAAAATCTAACACGACATGCATTCTTGACAAGACTTCAAATCTTTACCAAAATCAATCTTTCTATCATCAGTTCACCACGTCACATAGAGATCATAGAAGCAAGTGGTTCACTTAGACTAGATACTCATCAATTCGAACAAAACAAAACAATGACGCAAACGGTAACATCGAGATCACATAACAGGCTAGAGTTCTTATTCATCACTTTATTAGCGTATCTTTATCTTTATCTTTTCTTTTCTTTTCAATATGAGGAATATTAAGGACAATGTTCACCGGGTGTGTACTCAGAATGTTCGAGTTTTCCCAGTGTGGTTTCCCATACCCATCTGTTTTATAGATATGAATTTTTGATTAAGAGAGTGGGGTAGAATCCTTATGTATTACTCACAAAGGCAATTAGAACAATGTCAAGTTATATGGTCATTGTCATGAGGTGTAAACAATTAGGGGTTCCCTAATGTATCCTCATGCGGTTTCCCATGCTCATAGTTCCTAGAGGAGCAGAGACCTCACGACAAGTTCAATTTTCATTACAAAACATGGATACGCAATAAGTGGTACTAAATAACTAGCCAGTCGAATTAATCAATTCATACCATCATGTCTCACTATCTCAATCATTCTACTAAGATTAAGAATTCGGTCACAATGTCCCACACATTCCTATTTCATCAACGTTTCATAACACGAATCAAGTCAAAATAATCAAGGCTTTCAAATCAATCACATCGCAAACACATGCCACGACTCGATTCAACCACAAGATATCAAGATAAAGTAGCTTTAAAACAATCAAGATTTTGCACAAACAATACACTAAAACAAAACGACGAATGCATGCACTTAAAAGACACTCCTCCCTCTACAAAGTTAGAGCAATGCTCTCATCGTAGAAAGTAAAGAGCTATATAGTAGGGATAAGAAAGACTTCCCTGAAGTGCTGCATTCGGAGTGAAAACGAGAAGAAATACAACCTGAAAATAAACTAGAAAACAAAGGGAAAAACAATGTTTAACCAATCATACACTCACACAAAAGGAAAGAAAGCATAAAATAAGAAATAGCGTGGGTTGCCTCCCACGAAGCGCTTCTTTTACTTCACTAGTTTGACAAGGTAGATCGGTTAACCGGGAGTGTAAAGATTGGGGTTTGACTCCACAATTTCGGACATGGAGTCATTTTTGATATATGGCTTTACTCGATGCCAATTTACTTAAAATGGGATATTCTCCTTTTTGGCATGTGATGCATCACCCTTGGATGGTAGAATTTTCCTAATAATGAGTGGGCCGATCCTTAAGGATTTGATCTTGCTGAGACGTGTTTTAGGTCTGGTGTTTGGGCGCATGAGGGCCTCCGCATAGGTCAATGAAGAGACGGGCCGAGAAGTGGAATCAGCGGCCGCTGGGTAGATAGTGACCGCTGGCTCTGGTGGGGGGGCGATGCGCGGGCTCGAGTGGCCTGGGCGTGGACTGGTGTTGGTGTGGGGTCAATGGCCGCTGACCAGCCCTCACAACGATTTCCTGGTGCCTGCCTCTCTGCTGGCGCTGAGGTCCCGCACCTGCTGAGCTTTCCTCTTGTTGGTTCTTGCTTGCTCTCTGATAATTCTACTTGTTAGGTCCCTTTTTTCGTGTCCTTGCCCTTCCTTTAAGTGACTTCCTTAATCCTAAAATCCTGCAAAGTAGTATTTTCAACTGAAGAATTAGAAGTATCTATGTAAGAAGAACTATCAATGAAATTAGCGGATGGTACGGTATGATTTTCATGTGCAGAAAAAGATATTTTTTCATCAAGGACATACATTTTAATGGTACAATTTTTTACGTCAATAATGGTATTTGTGGTCGCCATAAAAGGTCTTCCTAGAAATAGTGTATGTTCAACTCCATTCTCATGCACATCCCCTATCTCAAGAACAATAAAATCCACAGGAACGATCAAACCACCTATCTTCACTAGCACATCTTCAATTATTCCTCTAAAGTGTCTCACATATCTATCCGCTAATTGCAAGCACATGCGAGTGAGTTTCAATTTACCTAATCCTAATTGTTTAAATATAGAATACGACATCAAATTAATTCCTTCTCCTAAATCTAACATGCCAGATGTTGCCTTACCATTTGCTAAAGTGATATCAATAACGAAGCTACCTGGATCATGCTGTTTAGGAGGTAAAGGTAGCTGCATCATTGTACTAGCCACTTCAGACACTGTGACTAATTCTTCATCATCAAATTTCTTCTTCTTTGAGATCAGTTCCTTGAAGAACTTGACATAGGAGGGAATGTTCTTAATCACTTTGAGGAGGGGGACATTGACAGTGACTTTGGACAAAATCTTATATAGGTATGCGAACTATTGGTCGCTTTTAACATTCCTTAACCTGCTGGGATAAGGAATGGGCGGGACATACGGATTGACCACCTTATGAAGCTCCTCGTCGGATTGCTTTCTCCCCACTTCAGGTGGTGGTCTGCTCTCCTCGTCAATTTTGAATTTGGACCGTATCTCCATTTTGTTACCAACCACTTTTCCACTCCTAAGGATGGGCATAACTTGTACTTGATGGGGTTGCTGACCTTGTCCCGGAATCTTCCCGGTTTGCTGGCCTTGAGTAAACACAATGCACAATTTGAGAAAATAAATAACTATATATAAATTGAAAAAAATTATCTTACGGTCCATTGAGTAATTGAATGTAGCATCTGATTCTTGTTGTGTTATACTTTGAGAAACTGATGGAGATGTTAACTTGTTCTTTTCTGAAATAGCAAACAAATACTATATGTACAAGCATCATTAAAGAAATATCTTTGAAAAAACTAAGTACACATACCAGAATCTTCTTTTCTATGTTCGTGCAATTTGTTTGACAAACCACGTGTTGTAATTTTTCTATTTATGTGGCTCATTCCTTTATTAAATGGTGCATCCATATACTTAACCTAACAAAAAAGATTTGTAAGAAAAATAGCAATGTCAAAATAATTAATCAATAAAATATTCAAAAGAAAAATCTCACAATGTTAAAAAGAAAAAAGAAAACCTACTGTGACTGTTGTGAAAATCTAACTTTATTTTTTATTTTTTTGCTTCATTCATTTCTTTTCCTTTTGAATGTTGATGTTTCAACTAACATTTGCTCCACATCAGTTCTTGTCCAAATATTTTGGTTATCTAAACCTGCAGAAGCATCTCCACCTAACTGTAGTTTAAATGATTCACCATGTTGGTATCCTTCACAATCATCAATGTCCTCTGTATCGTTGTTCCCATCCTCTTCTCGTAGTGGAATCTTATATAAGTTACGAGGTTGCATCTTAATAACGACATGCCAACCATTAACAAAATTATCTATGACATAAAACACTTGTGATGATTGGTAAGCTAAAACGAAGGGTTCATCTGTTTTGAATATACGTTGGCAATTAAAGGTTGTGCATCCATATTTATCTATTTTGGCTCCTTCGACACTGTCATGGACATCAAACAATCTACAACGAAATAATACCACTCTTTTCCCATCAAGATATTGCAATTCAAGAATCTCTGTCAACACTCCATAATACTCAACATAATTTGTACCACTACCTAAGTCACTAGTTACACATGCTCCACAATTTTGTGTTACACATCCTTTGTCATGATCTTCTATTCGAAATATGAATCCATTAACAACATAGCCATTAAAGCATGTCACATATTTCAAAGGCCCATGAGATAATGACTTTAAAGCATTATAATGTGTGGGCTGGTCTTGCATATTCATTTTTGCAACCTACAAACAATATATGGCAGTGTGTGAATGAAACACATATTTAAATTGACATTTACTAGTCTAACATAATGTAAGTAATATATATCTACTCACTCGAATTTTAAACCAATCGGTGAAAGAATTACTCCAATCTTTATTTGATTTTTGTGGTTCATTTTGCTAATTTTGTGAGTATTCCCTGTATTACAAAGTGACTAGTTATTCATTATACTAATAAATATAAATATAAATGGATCATTTAGAAATGGTCACGTACTCGATAAACGGTTGGACTTCATCACAATTATTCAAAACATAAACATGAGTTTGCAACCATTCTACTTCATTCAGATTATGAGGTATTCCAACTCATAATGCTCGTCCAAATTGACGATATATAGATATTTCCCATTCAATTTTTTGAGAAAAACCATCATAGTTTCGGTCAAGTGTATTAAATTTAGTCTTCATATCATTGAAGTATCTAAAGCAAAGAGTCGTGCACTCCTTCACAATATATCCTTCTGCAATTGACCCTTCCGGACGAGCATGTTACGAACAAATTTCTTTAAATCATGCAACATTCACTCAATAGGATACATCCATCTATACTGGACAAGTCCTCCTATTTTAGCCTCACTAGCCAAATGTACAGGTAAGTGCACCATTATGTCAAAAAATGAAAGGAGAAAAACTTGTTCTAATTTGCACAATGTTATAGGAATATGAGATTCAATCTGTTCCAGCTCATCTACGCTCAGTGTCTTTGCACACAGACTAGTAAAGAACAATGAAAACTCAATTAAGGGCTCACAAACTGATTTTTGAAGAAGTCCACGTATGCCAACTGGAAGTAGATGTTGTAGAAGAATGTGACAATCGTGGCTTTTTAACCCTAAAATTTTGTCTTTCATGTTTACACATTGAGAGATATTAGAAGAGAATCCATCTAGAACTTCCAGTTGCTTTAAGAATAAGCATAACAAGTGCTTCTTGTTTTTAGACAATGTGTATGCTGAAGCAGGTAATTCGAGCTTCTTACCTGTACGAACTGGGTGCAAACTTGGTCTAATTTCCATCATTTCTAAATCGAGACGCGCTTGAAGATTATCCTTGCTTTTTCCCTTCATGTTCACAATAGTCCCAATGATGTTATCACATATATTTCTCTCAATATGCATCACATCTAAATTGTGTCGTTGAAGAAAGTTACTCCTGTATGGAAGATTAAAAAACAGTCTTTTTATTCCAATTATCACCTCTTACTTTATGTGAAATTTTCTTCTTCTTGCCTCTATCTCTAGTTAAGATGATTCATTCAAGGTCATGCACTTGAACAAGCACATCACTCCCAGATAGTGACTTTGGTGGTGATCTCAAGTCTGTAGTTCCATCGTTTCTCCATTTGTGTTTGGTAGGAAGACAACATCGATGGCCCATAAAGTAATGTTTGTTGCATTTTGCTAATCTCATAGAGTAAGTATCTTTATTAAAGAAATGACATGCTAGCTTACTCTTGGTGCTCCAACCAGACATATTACCATATGCAGGGAAATCGTTAATGGTCCATAATAATGAACTATTCAACCTAAAGTTCTCATGAGTCGAAACATCAAATGTATGAATACCTACTTCCCATAATTCTTTCAACTCTTCTATAAGGGGCTTAAGGTAGACATCAATTTCATCTCCTGGACCCTCTGGACCTAGTATCAGCATTGAAAGAATTAAGTTTGATTCTTCATGCATATCCAAGGAGGCATGTTGTATGAATTAGTATTACTGACCAAATGCTATATGATCTTCGGGAATGACTATACGGTTGGAAACCATCACTAGCAAGGCCACGTCTTACATTGCGAGGCTCTGAAGCAAATTCCTTGTGAGTTTCATCGAAGGATTTCCATGCTAATGAATATGCGGGATAACTTCATCATCCACCCTTGAATTATGATGCCATCTCATATCCAAAGAAGTCTTTCTAGATATGAATAACCTTTGAAGTCTAGGCCGTAAAGGAAAGTATCGCATTGTCTTTGTTCATACTTTTTTTTACAATGTATATGAAATCAATGATAACTTGCTCGATTTCTAAGCTCTAGATATGAAAATAATTTGGCTTAGAATACACGGGGAAAATATAACAACTCTAACTTAGAAACACTTGAGAAATGAGTGTTTCAGTGAATAAGGCTTTGAGCTTGAGTTGAGTTGAATTCTTGTAGTTCTTGAATCCTCCCGTTAGTTCTTCAAGTGAGGGACGCTCTCTATTTATAGTTGACGTCGATCCAAACTAGCCGTTGAGTGTAGCCGTTTGAATTTTGAATCTTATCCAACCGTTGAATTCTTCCCGTTGAAGTTGTCGTTTTTTTTTCTATTTTTGGTATCTGTCCTTTTTGACAAATTCTGCAATCTGCAGCTTTCCATAACTTAATTATTGACCTTCAAGTTTGTACCTTCAGGCTAGACCTTTAGACTGATACCTTCAGGCTGGACTTCAGGACATAAGCCCCAGGCTGAAGTTAAGAGTCTTCAGGTTTGATTTCAGGCAGACTTCAAGTTTTGACGTTCAGGGCATGTCCTTCAGGCTAACTTTCATGCTGGTCTTCAGGACATAATTCAGGGTAGGACCTTTATCGACTTCAAGGCAGGACCTTTACGACAGACTTTAAGGCACACTTCAAGCTTGGTTTTCAGGCTTGCCCTTAAGGCTTGATTTTTCATACTTGCCCTTCAGATTTAGTTTTTCAGGCTTGCCCTACACAAAATCAAGTTTTTGAACCAAATCAAAATATCATAAATATCCCAACAATTTTCCCATTTTTGATGGTGGCAAAACATGATCAATAAATCAAATATATATGTTAAAGAGTTGATATGAGCATTTTGAGGTTGACAATATTCCCCCTCAGATTAATAATCATATTCATCATCAATGAATTAACTCTATTTTCAGTGGAGGCATGTTCCCCGTTGCTTGTTGATCTCAATAACTCATATAACTCTTCAGGACCAGTCTTTGCATCAATGTTGGTTTTTGTCTTCACTGGTCCGGTACCTGAAATCATTGAGCTTTAAAATTTGAGTTCTTTGGTACCCAAATTTGTCTTATAACTCTCACTGATTTATTAGGCCATATTTTCCTTCCACTAAAATCAATATAAAATATTTTTGATTTTTCAGTTTTGCTCTGAGACTCAATTCTAGACTGAGGCCATTTTGTGTATGAATTATCAGTAAAACTCCTTGGTGAATGAGAATGATATGATCTTGAATTTGGTTGTGAAATCCCGTGTTCACATTTATATCGAAAGTATTGTCTTGGTTACTAATATGAATAAGATTTCGGGGAACGAGAATATGAGTTCTTCGAATGTGAACTTCTCGAATGTGAGCTAAGTGATCTTGATCTGTGCTCAGTTTTATATTGAGTGTGAGGACTCACTTTTTGAGAATGAATATTTTTCTCATATGATTTAGCTCTTGAATTACATCTTCTCAAAACCTTGTCGATTCGATGGTATCTCAATTGAGTCACCTGAGGTTGTCTGATAGGAGAGGTATTTTCCCTCTTCTCATTTCTTTTGAGTTTGAGGGTAGCTTTTGAGAATGATTCTATTTTTTCATTCAGACTAGCCTCATTCTCAACCAAAATATTATTTCTCATAGACAAATCATCAATTTTGCCTTGCAACTGATGATTCCCATCATTCTTATAATCAAGATCTCTTTTTAGTCTAGAGATGACATTATCTTGTTCTTCCGCCTTCTTTTTTAAGGCACTGAATTCAGAAGTGAGATTTTCACAACGATCATCTCTTTTCTCTGGTTGAGATACTTCAGTAGATGTGCTTACTGAACAATCTCTTTGGTTTGATGCTTTGGGATCAATATAAGAGCTTGGAATGTAATGCTCGTAGTAGATTATTTGGGAAGAATCGTTTCCCACTATATTCATAGCAATATGCTCACAAATGATTTTGATTATTTTTTGAAAGATCTATTCAGATGACCTTTAAACACACGAAGCGTCGTAGAAACAGCGGTCATTGAACACACTGCTCTAATACCACTTGTTGGTCCCGAAATGAATAAATAAAAATTTTGAAATGCGAAATTTGGTGGTAAACTCATTTTTATAAATAATCAATCAAAATCAAATTTTCAGTTTGAGAGCTAATTGCTCTTCCTATCGAACAAGCTCATACAATGAGTATGAAATCTATGATAACTTGCTCGATTTCTAAGCTCTAGATATGAAAATAATTTAGCTTAGAATACATGGGGAAAATATAACAACTCTAACTTAGAAACACTTGAGAAATGAGTGTTTCAGTGAATAAGGCTTTGAGCTTGAGTTGAGTTGAATTATTGTAGTTCTTGAATCTTCTCGTTATAGTTGATGTAGATCCGAACTAGCCGTTGAGTGTAGACGTTTGAATTTTGAATATTATCCAACAGTTGAATTCTTCCCGTTGAAGTCGTCGTCCTTTTTTCTATTTTTGGTATCTGTCATTTTAGACAAATTATGCAATCTGCAGCTTTCCATATGTTGGTCCCGAAAGAGCAAAGTTTTGTATATGGGGTGGGGGGGGGGGAATACACCAAATACAAACTTTTCAGTTTACTTGGTTATTTATTAGAGAGTTCAAGCTATTCTTAAATAAGAAATTGCTCGGCAGATGACTAACCAGATTGATCAACAGATCGATACCAGGTCAGTCCAAACAGATTGCTCTCTAGTGAAGACACTTAGATAATAATAAGAGTGATCTTATTGTTTTCTAAGTATTGTGTGTGCGGAAATATGGTGGATTTAGTGAGTGCTCTTATATAGAAAACCTTAAAGATTAACCAGATTGATTAAAGTAGATTGATTAGAGATGCAGACTATATGGTAGTGCAGATAGTTAGAATAATAAACAACTGAAAGTAAATATGCAGAAAGATAAATGACACAGCTGTTTAACGTGGTTCGGGAAATCCCTACGTCCACGATCTGATCAAAACTAGACCAGATTATCCACTATCAGGATACTCTTTCTTCTTTATACTCGTGGAGAACGAGTCACAAGTATCAATCAAAACTAGAAGGATACTTATGCACGAAATAAGGGTCGTGTCCCTTTACAACAGATTACCTCTACGTTACCACTAGAAAACTACTAGCTAGCAGGGTGATCTCCTTTCTCTCGATAAGACAGACTTGAATCGAGGTTGGGTTGGTGTGATGTAGAATCACAAGTTGTTTGAAGCTCTTAGTCTGGTTCAAAGAATGATTGCTTGAGAGTCACTTTTTCAATGTAGCGCGTATATATTCCTCCAGATCTTGAAATTCAAATATATATAGGCTTTGAATTTAAAATTTCAGCCATTGTTGATTGGCGTGAGATTGATTGTAGATTGCCAATCACTGATATCTATCATATCAGTTCTTGCCTTGTAAAAACGTTGACTTAATCCGCTAAGTATGGAAAGCAGATCGCTAACGGTTACTTTCCTTCCTTGTGTCAATCATGGATTCTCTTTCCAAACCCTGTTGGATGGACTTCAATTTTGACGTGGCAAGAGGACATGATGTGTAGGATGATGTCATCTGGTGGTTTGATGACTCTATTGACCTGGATCTTGGCTGTGAACATCGATTTGGTCGGTGATCTGGTTGACAGCAGATCGATTTATTCTTGGTGAAAAATCTTGATCTTCATCCTATACTATTATAGAAATGACTTCTATAGGAATAGTTCCTTTACATGCTAAGTCATCTCCTAATCTGTTCTCTATCAGAATTCACTTTATATGTAGTGATATGTTAACACGTAGAACAGTTTATCTCTAAAGAGGACTAAGTGTGTTTCGAGAGATCATCATCAAAACTAAACTACTTAAGGGTTCCCAACACCATAACTTAAGTATCGACCTTCAGGCTGGACTTCAGACTGATACCTTCAGGTGGACTTCAGGACAGAAGCCTCAGGCTGGACTTCAGGACAAAATCTTCAGGCTGGACTTCAGGATAGAAGCTTCAGGCTGTACTTCAGGACAGAGTCTTCAGGTTTGACTTCAGGCAGACTTTAGGTTTGACTTTCAGGGCATGTCCTTCGGGCTGACTTTCATGCTGGTCTTCAAGACAGAATTCAAGGCAGGACCTTCAAGACAGACTTCAGGGCAGGACCTTTAGGACAGACTTCAAGGCACACTTCAAACTTGGTTTTTCAAGCTTGCCCTTAAGGCTTGGTTTTTCAGACTTGCTCTTCAGACTTTGTTTTTCAGGCTTGCCCTACACAATATAAAGTTTTTGAACCAAATCAAAACATCATAAATATCCCAACATTTAATTGATTTTTTAGTTCAAGAGCTAAAATCCTTCTTATGTCAAGATTGACTTTTCAGATGACTAGAACAGGTTCTCTTAAGAGAAGATGATCTTGTCCAAAGAAACTTTTGTGTCAGTTGGTTCTGAGAGAGTTTAACTTCGTGAGAGGTTTCTCTTCAACACAACCGTGTGCGGAAGATGGTGGATTTAGTTGTTGCTCTTAATGAAAACCTTATTTTAATCCAAGTGTTCATCTGATATTAGTTGCACACTTTCATAAACACTTTCTCTGACTCTTATATAGTCTGGATCTTCAGCATCTATTTTATATCCTCTGTTTTCAGCGAGCTGGTTGATGAAATTAAGCAAGTATGTCTTGTCTGGGAGCTTAGTGCCAGGTATTTCAGGACATTCTCTAAATTCCCTCTCCGAGGCAGTGATAGTAACCTGGGCTTCTGCAGCTGCTGCTCGTATAGCCTCCACCAGATCCCTAGCATCATTCTTATCCAAGTATAAGTTAAACGCTTCATTCACTGTGCCTTGGCAGTATGCTGGCTCCTTGATGAAATAGCGGCACATGATCAAGCCATATTTGAGTCCCTCCCAACCATTCTTCAAAGTTTCTGGGACCCAGTTGGTCTCTCCTTCTTGTGTCTTCTTTGTCTTGATAGGAGCGGAAGAGAACCAACCAGATCCAGACTTTCTCTTCCTCTTTAATGGTTGAGAGTGACTCGATCTGCTGGATGTAGACTTTGATGCCTTCTGAGCTGGGGCAGATGGTGGGCTTGATCGATCTGGTGCAGTCAGCAGCTCAGGTTGAGCTTCTTTCCTTTCTATCGAGGCACCAGATTGACCCTTGCCTTTTTCCGGCACTTTCTCCTTCCCTTTCTCCTTCCCTTTCTTAGATCCTTCCCCCTTTTCGACATCATCAATATACATCTTGATGAGTGCCTTAAGGGAGGTGATCTCCTCCTTCATCTCCTTTGCTTCTTTCTCCGAATCCATTCTGTATGTGAGCAGTGAAGTGATATTCAGATTGGAGTCATCGATCTGTTTCTCCAGTGAAGATTTAGCTTTGGACAGATTGGCAGTAATATTCTCTTGTTCTTCTTTGATTATGCCAATCTCATCAAAGTATAAGTCGATCAGTGTCTTCGTGGGATAGCGCAGTTCGCTTAGCTTCCTCTCCACAAAATTCTTTCCTTCAGTCTCAAATTTTCTAAACTAAGATCTGGTCTCTATGTTAGCAGCTTTGAGTACTTCATCAGCAATGCCATCTGTCTGCTCCTTGACAATGGCATGAACCATGTCCTTCTCTTTCTTTGCAAATTCAGTAACAATCCTGTATGTCTCTTGGACTTTGATTTCCATGGTGGCCAGTGTTTGATCGATCTGTTCTTTCCTCTGCTCCGCGGCAGATCGATCATCATCCATCTTTTTACTCAACTCCTCAAGATTTAGTCTGCAAATTCTCCTCAAATCTGAGTCCACCTGGTCTATGTGGGACTTCAGATGATTGTTAAAATCGGTGAGAATTTTGGTGGCCTGGTCTTGGACTGTGGAGAGCGTCCCATACATGAACTTGTCTACCTTAAGAGAGATAAGGTCCTTGACTTGTTCGTTGGATAGGGATTGATGTTGTGTCATCAATATATCCTCCAAATTTGTAGTCTCCACAAACTCTTCCATCGTTGCTACGACAGCAGGGGTGTATATATCATCTGTTAGTTTACCACCCACCCTCTGTCCAGCTGGCTCTATCTCCTCTCGTGGATAATGTACTATTGCAATCTGGATTTTGCGTGATTTGGCTGGTTCTCCCTCAGCCTATGTAGTTGGTTCCATGATCTGTTCTGCAGCATCAGCTTGATGCTGATCTGGTTCTGATTATGATATTGCTGCACCCTGTTGGTGAGCTTCAGCAAGTTCTTCATTTTCATCCTCATCTACCACACTTTCGAAAAATTGTAGCATTCCAGCTTTCTCATATATAGATCTCAGATCGATCTTTAACTTTTGAGCTTCGTGCTGAGCTATTGCCAAGATACTCTACGGGTAAGTTTCTCTCAACTCTGCAATAGAGGAGACTCCGAATATGTTCAGAAATGTGGCTTCTTCTGCTTTGAGTGTGTCAATTGATCTGGTTTTGAGTAAGGCATCAAGGACATAGAATTCCTTGTCCTTGATGAGGGGCAGTAGTTTGACTCTCTTGGCTGCATCATAGCTCTCTGGAGTGAGCTGGATGCCTGGAAATGACTTAAGTACTGCTCAGTCTGCTTCAGCTTCTATCAGTTTCACCACAGTCTCTGCTGTTTTCTTCTCCACATCCTCATCGGAGGATTCATCTTCTCCTTCATCATCCTCATCAATCTGCTCCAAAGGTTTAGCAGATGATGGACTGGCAGTGTGAGCGGGTGAGAAGTCCTTTTCTTGACTTGGGTCCAGGGAGGAGATGGGGACAACATCTTCTGGTGGTCCCCTGACCAAAATTTCCTCTTCCTCAACTTCTACCTCCTGTTGAGGAATGGGTAAGTCTGAAGTGATAGCTTCTTGAACCTGGGCCTCCTCCACTGGTTCAGAGAGCTTTTGCAGTCTCCTTCTTTTGGTCTTGGGTTGTTGAGCTGCGATAGAAGCATCAGTATCCACTGAGCTAGCTCTCCTTGTCACTCTTTTGGAAGGAGTCCGTTCAATAGGCTTTTCTTTCGTGGCCTTGGACTTGGTGGATTTCTCAGCAGGAGCAGATGGTGGAACCCAGATTGGGTTGGAGCTTCCCATCTTCATCAGTGCATTGACATAAACAGGGTCATTCACCCTTGTAATCAGATTAGCAAAGATTCCCATCGACATCTCAAATTGATGTTGGTCTTTGGGAAAGTGCAATCTGGTGTTGAATTCAACCATGATATCCCATTTGTGCTGTTTGAAAAAGGATTCCAGCATGTAGCTGATCTTGGTGGAGTGCCTCAAGCTGCTCCTCCTCACTTCAATCCCAGGGCTTGCTCCTTTCACGAATGTGATCATCTTGGCCTTCTTTGCCAATAGATCAAAAAGGACTCTGCTCCAGTTCACTGGCAGATACAGCACAACTGCAACTAGTATCTTGAATTTTTCTGGGGTGACCTGATCATAGGAACCATTGTGGTTCATGAAAATTCTCTGGACAATTTGAAGATAATCTTGAATTCGGGTGCTAGTAGTGCCCTATTGAACATCTTGTTCGTATAGTGGATGGGCACTACCATCACAGTTTCTATTGCATCTTGTAATTGTTCTTCAGTAATATCTCCAAGAGTGAGACCTTCATCCTTCAGTTTGTAAACCTCATCAATGATGTTCAGTGCGTTGTATGTAGTGTTGCTGATGGTGTTGCCCTTGCTCACTCTGATAGTGGCTTCATTCCCACCTTTCTCTCCTTGCCATGAGAGATATAAGGCTGCTACTTCCTTTGGCAAGAAATGGACAGGGTGTGTGGTAATGATATTTTGAAATCCTACAGCAAAGTCAAAGCAATATATATATGAGCACTATCCTTCCATCAATGAAGTATGAGTGCCCAGTAGCAGTATACAGAATATAGAGTTCTACACTACAGTACAAGTGCACATATGCATGCAAATGGGTAAAACTGATTTTCAATACGAGTTTGAGAAATTTCAGAGCATTCAAGATATAGAACAGTTAAAAAGAAAAACTCATAAATTTGAAACCTTTGCAGCGCTTAACAAGTGCGAAAGACTTGTCCAGTTTGTGAAATCTGAAAGTATCAAGAACAGCATAAAGATCTTGATGAATGTATGGGTTCAAAAATTTCACTTTCTCAAGAAACAGAGAAGATTTTGGAGCCATGTTGACAGATAGGTTTTTGAAGATTGAGAGAGTTTGAAAGGGTGAAAAATTTGCTAAGTGTCGAAGCAGAAGAATGTAGATGATAGTCGAACCGCCTTATCAAAATATATATAGATAAGTGATAAACAAGGCAATATTTTAATTGATATTCTTCCCTTTTTCAGCTTTTTCCCGCCTTGTGAGTTATAGACTTAAGGTCTATTATCTCCTCTTCATTGCGTTTGATACACGCGCTCAATCCTACGGTTGTGGTGTGGCGCGTGTTTGTTTTAGCCGTCAATTTTCTTCCTTTTTCTTGGTTTGGTAAAAATCTCCTCGATCACATTTCCCAAACACTGTACTTAATCATCAAAAATAAAAGATTTGGTATATAATGTCAGAATTTAGATATATATGCTATGATTAAATTGATTTAATCGCTGTATCTTGTTGACTTTCCCCCTTGACCAAGTAATGAGAAATATTAATAAAAGAACTAATTAATATCCACGTGGCTGTTAGTCATCTGGTCCAGATCGATCTCCTCATTAACGAACTGTTGTCAACATTATCGATTTGTTCATGCCACTTTCCAATTTGGACATCAATCTAGTGTGATGACCATTTAATAATTCCCAGTTGGAATTTGATTGATCTGTTTGATCATTAACATGTACTTAGTGATCTGGTTTCAATTCCCAGTTGGAATTTTCCATGATCTGGTTTTTATCAATCTGGACTGTATCAATCTTGTTCTAGTTCCCTGTTGGAATATTTTTCTTGATCTGTTCTAAGACTATCTGGTCCTCTCTTCCAGATTTAACAATCCTAATTTCCCACAAAGCATCTTAAATCTTTCTTCTGGTAATGCTTTGGTGAGAATATCTGCTCTCTGTATCTTAGTGTGTATCTTCTCAACCTGTACATGTTTTCTTTCAACATGGTCTCTTATAAAGTGATGTCTCACATCTACATGTTTGCATCAGGTATGCAAAACAGGATTCTGTGTGATTTCTATAGCACTAGAGCAATCACAGAAAATACGTATCTCCTTGACATCGATGTCATAGTCTTTGAGTTGTTGTTTTAACCATAGTATTTGTGCACAACAGCTCCCTACCGCCATATATTCAGCTTATGTGGTTGATGTGGCAATAGATGTCTGCTTCTTTGAGAACCAAGAGATCAGTTTATTTCCTGAGAACTGACATGTACCAGATGTTGACTTTCTGTCCAGCTTACATCCAGCATAATCTGAATCTGTGTATCCAGTTAGCTCAAAGTTGTCTTCGCATGGATACCATAATCCAATGTGATCTGTTCCCTTAAGATATCTTAATATCTTCTTAGCTGCTTCCATATGAGACTCTTTGGGGTTTGCTTGATATCTTGCACATACTCCTACTGCAAATGTGATGTCAGGTCGACTGGCAGTTAGGTAGAGCAATGATCATATGATCCCTCTTTATTGATTGATATTTGCTGGTTTTCCCTCTGGATCAGGATCAATGTTCCCGTTGGTCTGCATTGGAATTTTAACAGGTTTACTATCTTTGATCCCAAATTTAGTCAGCAGGTCGTGAACATACTTTGCTTGATTAATGAAGATACCATCTGATAACTGCTTGACCTGAAAACCTAGAAAGAAACTCATTTTGCCCATCATGGACATTTGATACTTATTTTTCATAAGTTCAGCAAATTTATCACACAAATAAGTAGATTGTGATCCAAATATGATATCATCTACATATATTTGTACTAAAAGGATATTCTCTTTGACTTTGATGATGAACAAAGTCTTGTCAACTGATCCTCTTCTGAATCCAGATTCTAGTAGAAATGTAGACAATATCTCATACCAAGCTCTAGGGGCTTGTTTTAGACCATAGACTGCTTTTGTCAGTCTGTATACTTTCTGGTTTGGATCTGCTTCTTCGAATCCAGGTGGCTGTTCCACATAGACTTCCTCTTCAAGGATACCATTTAGAAAGACACTTTTAACATCCATCTGGTATACCTTGAATCTTTTGTGTGCAGCATATGCTAAGAATAGCCTTATAGCTTCTAGTCTGGCTACGGGTGCAAATGTTTCATCAAAATCAATGCCTTCTTGTTGGTTATAGCCTTTAGCTACTAATCTGGCTTTGTTTCTGACTACTTCACCCTTCTCATCTCGTTTATTTTATAATACCCATTTTACACCTATTACTCCTTGGTGTTTGGGTCTGTCCACGAGATACCAGACCTCATTTCTTTTGAACTCATTAAGTTATTCTTGCATTGCTGTTATCTAATCTGCATCTTTTAGTGCTTCATAAGCATCAGATGGTTCAACGCGAGAGAGATAACAGCTTAACAAGGCAATTTCTCCATATATTCTTCTTGTTTTCACACGATCTGATGGGTTCCCGACAATCTGTTCTGGTGGATGATCTTGTATCCATCTCCTTCTCCTGGTCATCTCTTCATCAGATATCTTAGGATCAGGTTGATCTATTGGTTCCTCAAATTCAGAGTGTGTTGTTGGTGAAGTTTGAAATGGATTCTCATTTGTTTCAGCCTCTGGATTTAAATTTTCAGATTGATCATTATCTGTAATGACTGTTTCATTGCTTTATGTTGGTGATCTGTTTTCATCCAGATTACATTGAATTGTTCCCCCTTGCTGTATAATTTATTCAGCAATTGGTGGAGTGTTGATCTCTTCATCATCCCTTTTTGAATTCCATATGAGAATATCTTCTAAGAGCAATTCATTCATCTTTCTTGAAGTCATCTGGTTCTCTGTCTGTTTATTAATAGGTAACCTGTACTCAAAAATAGACTCATCAAAGACAACATGAGGTGTTACCTCCACAATATGAGAGTTCTTATTGTAGACTCGATACGCTTTACTGACATCAGAATATCCCAAAAATATTCCAGGATCAGTTTTGCTATCAAAAGTCCTTAATTGAGATTTCCCATTATTGTGTATGTAACACAAACAGCCAAAAGTACGAAAGTAAGAAATCTTAGGCTTTCTGTTGTTCCAGATCTCATATGGAGTCTTTCCATGTCTGAGTGTGATTGATGATCTGTTCTGAGTATAACAGGCTGTGTAGATAGCTTCTGCCCAAAATTTCTTGGGTAGATTGGTAGCATTTAGCATAGTACGAGCTGCTTCTTTAAGTGATCTGTTTCGCCTTTCAACAACTCCATTTTGTTGAGGTGTTCTAGCAGCTGAAGTTTGATGAGTGATTCCCATCTTATTGCAATATGCTTCAATCTTCTGGTTTAGAAATTTTGTTCCTCGATCTGTTCTGATAGTAGCAACACTCACCTCTTTTTGTTTGGTGCTCTTGTGTAGAAAATCAGGTAGTTTGGCTAGTGTCTCTTTCTTCTTTAACAAAAAGATGACCCAGGTGAACCTGGAGTAATCATCTATGATTACTAAGGTGTATTTTCTTCCATTTATGTTTAGTGGTTTAACTGGTCCAAACAGATCCAGATGCAAAAGCTCCAGTATTCTTGATGTTGAGTGAGCTGTTTTGCTTGTAAAGGATGATCTGGTTTGCTTTCCAGCTTGGCAGGCATCACATATATGATCTTTATCATATACTTGATCTGGTAGTCCTTCCACTAATTTTTCTTTGGCAATCCTGTGGATTGACTTAAAATTTAGGTGACTCAACCTCTTGTGCCATAACCAGCTTGTTTTTGATATAGTTTTAGTGACTAAGCAGGTCTCGATCTGGTTTGTCCACTGGACAATATATAGCCCATCCTACAATTTTCCGGTAAGGAGTATCTCATCTCCTTCCTTGTTCTTCACAAAGCAGTTGTTAGTATAAAAAATGATCTGATTACCGTTAGCACAGAACTGATTGTGACTAAGACCCTCAACATACGAAACATTTGAGATGGTGGTCTTTCCAACTTTTATATTTCCATATCCTCTGGTGTATCCTTTTGAGTTACATCCAAAGGTGACCTGTGGTCCTGGCTTTTCAATGTAATCTGATAGTAGATTCTTGTCACAAGTCATGTGCTTCGAACATCCACTATCTATTATCCAGATTGTTCCTCTAGATATCTTGTTTCTTCTTGTAGTCTTCTGGTCCTACATTTAATTACACTTAGCTACCCTTCAACGTTTGGGTGCTGGTTATTAGCAAATGTTCCCTTTCGAATCCAGAACATTTTTGGGTTAGGAACAGAAATATAGCAGGTAATGATGTTCCCATCATTATCAACTTTAGATAGAGAATGGAATACAGATGGATGATGTCTCTCTATTCCATCATTCTTCAATCCCTTCTTAATGGGTAATGTCGTGTTGACATTCTTGTTGGGTAATGTCCTGTTGACATTCTTTTTATGAACATGATCTGTTTCTGTGTAATGGGCTGGTTGTCCCTTTGTTTGATGGTATTGTCTGTACCCAGTTTGTTTCACCATCATCTTCTGGGGATGATCTTTCTTGTTTCTCAGATCTATTACTTGATCTGGTATTTGCTTTCTCTCTGGTACAAAGCTTATGGTTCCCGAAGATTGTTCTGAGTGACCTGGATATCCTAATCCAGATGTGCCTTTTTGCTGCAGATTGATTAGCAGCTTGGCACGCTCATCACTTTTGTAGATCATTTCTTTGCCTTTCTTTATCTTTTCTTCGGCTACGTTGTTTCTGTTGATGAGATCTTTGACCTTTGAGTTTAAAGAGTGAATCTCTCTATCTTTTCCCTTGATCTGTTCTTCCAGATCAGCTATTTGGGCAACGAATTGGGTGTTAGCTGTGCTCAGTA
Organism: Leonotis leonurus; assembly: GCA_026898415.1. Taxonomy (NCBI): domain Eukaryota; kingdom Viridiplantae; phylum Streptophyta; class Magnoliopsida; order Lamiales; family Lamiaceae; genus Leonotis; species Leonotis leonurus. Next base: position 153,527 of record JAPKLX010000367.1, read on the forward strand.
TCTGTTCTGATTTCTTCAGCCTATCATTTTCTTCTACTACTTCTCTAAGCAATCTTTTGATGCTCGAATAGCTCTTGAACATCTCATTTACTTCTTCCCATGAGTATTCAGATTGACCTTCTACTTCCTGTTCAAGATCATTATCATTTGAGGAATTTGAATTGCAAGAATTTACCTCGACTTCATCCAGACCGTTGTCTAGTCCCACATAGCATTCATCCCAACCTTCTTCGTCATTGTCAAAGAATGCTTCATCATTCTCTGATGAGCTGTCTGAAAAATGACTCGAGCTGCTTGAATCTTGTTCAGCTAGCATGGCCTTGCGCTCATATTTAAGTTTTCGATCTCTTTTTGCTCTCTATTCTTCTCTTTGGCTTTTGGAAAGATCAGGACAATCTGTTTTGAAATGACCTTTTCTGCCACAACCAAAGCAGGTATAATCTGTTGAGTTAGATGTTTTTGAGATTTTACCTTTCTGCTGTTTTGATTCATCCTTGTTATCAGGTCAATCATTGTCACGTTTCTTGTAGAATTTGTTCTTGTTATCTTTGTAGAAACATCTATATTTCTTCGTTCTGACCTCCATCTTGTCCATGCGTTTGGCAATCATTGCAAACTCTTTTAGTAATTCGTCATAACCTTTCTCTTCATCTGGTATAGAAGGTTCATCTAGTTTGCTCTTTGCTTTGAATGTTACTTCTTTATCCTTCTTCGAGCTGCTTTCTGCCTTTTTGGACAGATGATCTGGTCCACAAATTCTTTGTATATCACATTCATAGCCTTCAAGATGATCAAATAAAGCTTCAGTAGAGAGTTCATTGAAGTCTGCACGAAGTGGTTGCATTGCTGCATATATCTCCCAGCTAGGTGGAAGTGCTCTGAGTACTTTCATATTTTTCTCTCTTTGAGTATACTTGTTCTTATTGAACGCTGATATCTCAAGGAGGATTCCAGTGAATCTCATTTTCATTTGCTCAATGGTTTCGCCTGGTTTCATTTTGAATTCATCGTATTTATTGCAGGCAAGAGACAGCTTGTTCTCAATCATGACCTCTGATCCTAGACATAAGTCTCTTAAGGCTTCCCACATCTCTTTGGCAGTATCCAAATCTTGGATTTTGGCCAGATGTACGCCTTTGACCGTGCTAGATATGATCCCTTTAGCAAAGTCATCCAGATTGGCTTCGCGACGTTCCTCTGCAGTATATTTTCTTGGATCTTTGGGAGCTATCTGTGTAGTTACACCAGTTGAAGCAGTTATTGTCACTTCTTCAGTGATCTGTAGTTGGCCTTCTTCTATAACTTTCCACATCAGATAGTGATGGGCTTTGAGTGCAGTTTTGATTCTGAAACTCCATTCTCTATATCCTTGGATGGAGAATTCTTCACAAGCCCTAACAACAGATGATTCCATAGCAGATAGTATGCACGTGAATGAAAGATAGGTTTTCTAAGATCTATTCAAGTTGACCACGCAGGTTTTATCCCTATGAAATAGAAACAATGGTCGTTTGAACCACTGCTCTGATACCACTTGTTGGTCCCGAAAGAGCAAGGTTTGGTGTATTGGGGGGGGGAATACACCAAATACAAACAGTTGAATTCTTCCCGTTGAAGTCGTCGTCCTTTTTTCTATTTTTGGTATCTATCATTTTAGACAAATTATGCAATCTGCAGCTTTCCATATGTTGGTCCCGAAAGAGCAAGGTTTTGTATATGGGGTGGGGGGGGGAATACACCAAATACAAACTTTTCAGTTTACTTGGTTATTTATTAGAGAGTTCAAGCTATTCTTAAATAAGAAATTGCTCGGCAGATGACTAACCAGATTGATCAGCAAATCGATACCAGGTCAGTCCAAACAGATTGCTCTCTAGTGAAGACACTTAGATAATAATAAGAGTGATCTTATTGTTTTCTAAGTATTGTGTGTGCGGAAATATGGTGGATTTAGTGAGTGCTCTTATATAGAAAACCTTAATGATTAATCAGATTGTTAAAACAGATTGATTGAGATGCATTCTATATGGAAGTGTAGGGAGTTAGTAATAATAAACAACTGAAAGTAAATATGCAGGAATATAAAGCACATAGTTGTTTAACGTGGTTCGGGAAATCCCTACGTCCACGATCTGGTCAAAACTAGACCAGATTATCCACTACTAGGATACTCTGCTTCTTTATACTCGTGGAGAACGAGTCACAAGTATCAATCAAAACTAGAGAGATACTTATGCACGAATTAAGGGTCGTGTCCCTTTACAACAGATTACCTCTACGTTACCACTAGAAAGCTACTAGCTAGCAGGGTGATCTCCTTTCTCTCGATAAGACAGACTTGAATTGAGGTTAGGTTGGTGTGATGTAGAATCACAAGTTGTTTGAAGCTCTTAGTCTAGTTCAAAGAATGATTTCTTGAGAGTCACTTTTTCAATGTAGCGCGTATATATTCCTCCAGATCTTGAACTTCAAATATATATAGGCTTTGAATTTAAAATTCCAGCCATTATTGATTGGCGTGAGATTGATTGTAGATTGCCAATCACTGATATCTATCATATCAGTTCTTTCCTTGTAAAAACATTGACTTAATCCTCTAAGTATGGAAAGTAGATCGCTAACGGTTACTTTCCTTCCTTGTGTCAATCGTGGATTCTCTTTCCAAACCCTGTTGGATGGACTTCAATTTTGACGTGGCAAGAGGACATGATGTGTAGGATGATGTCATCTGGTGGTTTGATGATTCTATCGACCTAGTTCTTGGCTGTGAACATCGATCTGGTAGGTGATCTGGTTGACAACAGATCGATTTATTCTTGGTGAAAAATCTTGATCTTCATCCTATACTATTATAGAAATGACTTCTATAGGAATAGTTCCTGTACATGCTAAGTCATCTCCTAATCTGTTCTCTATCAGAATTCACTTTATATGTAGTGATTTGTTAACACGTAGAACAGTTTAACTCTAAAGAAGACTAAGTGTGTTTCGAGAGATCATCATCAAAACTAAACTACTTAAGGGTTCCCAACACCATAACTTAAGTATCGACCTTCAGGTTTGGACCTTCAGGCTGGACTTCAGACTGATACCTTAAGGTGGACTTCAGGACAGAAGCCTCAGGCTGGACTTCAGGACAAAATCTTCAGGCTGGACTTCAGGACAAAAGCTTCAGGCTGTACTTTAGGACAGAGTCTTCAGGTTTGACTTCAGGCAGACTTTAGGTTTGACTTTCAGGGCATGTCCTTCGGGCTGACATTCATGCTGGTCTTCAAAACAGAATTTAGGGCAGGACCTTCAAGACAGACTTTAGGGCAGGACCTTTAGGACAGACTTCAAGGCACACTTCAAGCTTGGTTTTTCTAGCTTGCCCTTATGGCTTGGTTTTTCAGACTTGTTCTTCAGACTTTGTTTTTCAGGCTTGCTCTACACAATATAAAGTTTTTGAACCAAATTAAAACATCATAAATATCCCAACATTTAATTGATTTTTTAGTTCAAGAGCTAAAAACCTTCTTATGTCAAGATTGACTTTTCAGATGACTAGAATAGGTTCTCTTAAGAGAAGATGATCTTGTCCAAAGAAACTTTTGTGTGAGTTGGTTCTGAGAGAGTTTAACTTCATGAGAGGTTTCTCTTCAACACAACCGTGTGCGGAAGATGCTGGATTTAGTTGTTGCTCTTAATGAAAACTTTGTTTTAATCCAAGTTTTCTTTTGCAAAGCAGATTTACAAAATAAGATGGAGTATGAGAATGCTGGTTAGTGAATAAAAATGACTGAATAGAATATGCAGAAGATAAATAACACAATCAATTTTATGTGGTTCGTCAAACCCCTTACGTCCATGGTGCAATCAATCAAGACTGTAAATCCACTACTAAGATTCTCACTTGTTTATACTCGTTGAGTACGAGCCACGAATATAACTCAAAGCTAGAATGTATCCGTGCACGAATTATGGGTCGTGTTCCCTACAACTTACAGAGAAAATTTTCCTTCAACACTTCACGATCAAAGCCTAGAAAACTATTAAACTTTGAAGGAAGTAAAATTCTTACTTCTCGATAAAACTGACTTAAATCGAGATTACAACTTGAAGTTTTTTGGAGTAAACGATGTTGCTTCGATAACAGTATGGAGGAACTTTTATTTATTCACTCTTTGATGCTTGAATGTGGGTGAATAAATCTGGGTAGATTGACGGCTCTTGATAGATTAATTCTTGTACTTTGCATACTTTGAATTGAAGCTTTTATATGTGCATAATTTGAATTCTAACCATTGGGTTGATTGACAAAGAAATCAATGTTTAAGCGTTACTGAAGATCTTGTTTCCATAAATCGCGTCTTGCCTTGTGGAGTAGATTGGAATCTCCTTGATTGACTTGAAGTAATCATTGATTTATCTCCTTCCTTTAATAGAGACTTGCTGGATAGGAACATAATGTTCGTCCTTTACTCTTGATGTCCTGCTATTACATATTATCTCATGGTTCTGTTTCTCTTCTGTTGGATAAGCATTCTTCATGATCAGAGCAGCCTACTGAACCTGATGTCAAAACTTATAGAGGTGTTCTGTCCTTTACAATTTTGTCATCATCTAAGCTTGTTCTAGAGATTGGAAACCTATGGTCAAGATCTTATAATTCGATCTTGCCCTTACAATAAGCCAATTCTAACAAGTGAATCTATCAGGCTTGCTCTCTTATCGAATAAGGTCCAGAATAAGATGACCTTCTCTGTTACAGCATAGGCAAGTCTAAGCAATGAATAAATGAATAAGTCTAATTGTGTTTCGAGAGAACATCATCAAAATTATTTCTAAGGGTTCCCAACAATAGTAGATAATCAAACATCAATTTAATATATAAAAGTATAACTAAGGAATCTATTCAAAATAGTTTTTTATTTCGAAAAATCTTGTACACTTACGAACTGTTTGATTTGGAATATATGATATATAAATTCATAAGATATTCTATTTCAAAATTTGTCTTTTTTATTCACAATTCATTATTTCTTATCAATTTTTGACAATTTCACCATTTTTTTTTCCATTCAAATGATTTATAAATTTAAAGTATCTATATATAGAGGTAAAAGAGAGTGACATGACGTGTAAACTATTTTACACTCACAACATACAACTTAATATATCAAATATCCATTTAAAACAAACTCTCATGTTCATAAACGAAAAAATATTTATATTAATCTTAAGCCATTAATATTTGACCCATTCAATTTATAAAATTCTTTATAATTTCTCAAACACAAGTTTTTTTTTCTCATATGAATCTAACTTCACATATATATATAACCCATATGTAAAATAGAATCCTCGTTGTGTAAAAAATGAAAAAATATCTCAACCATCAATTCTTAATAAATCAATTACTATGAGTTTCTCTGCAAATTAAGTTCTATTTAAAAAACTTACGAAATTCTACAATGCTGAAAATTATTTAAATTAAATTCAATTAATCTTAGTCACTGCTTATACATTGGTGGTAGCTTAGATTCTTACTACTTTCCATTATAACTTTATAAATACTTTATAAAGACATATATTCATCTATTTAATTTAAATAGAAAACATGTTTTTGTATTTTTAAATGTCATATAATAATTTAATTCATTGTTGCTGATAATATTTAATTCATTGTTGCTGATAAAATTATTATTGTTTCGTTAGTTGGTACTACAATTCATTACAATTTTAATTTTTGTTTTGTTAAAAATTCTTAAAAATAAAGGGCTTAGTATATAATATTTACATTATGAATTCTATTGAAATTAAAATTGTTGGTCCTGAAATAGTAAGGTTTGGTGTTTGGGGGGGGGGGGGGGGGGAAGTGGAATACACTAAATACCAACTTTTCAGTTTACTTGACTAATTAGATAGAGAGATTAAGCTTTCTCCAAAAGGAGATCGCTAGGTTGACAGACCAGGTTCACTCACCAGGTTAACTACCAATCTGTCCAGGTAAGTCTCTCTCTTGTGAGTTACACATATCAGAGAACAAGAGTGATCTTGTTTCTTAATTTGACGGAGGACCCACCCTCCTGGAGGTGCTGGAGTCCACTTCACAACATATCTATTACCATAATCAAAGAGATCTCGGTGATCTTTCTCTATATGACAAGAGGATAAATTAAGGATGCAAATCAAAGATTGGCAACCAAGCATTTAATGCTCGCCAATGATCCCAACGGTCAGAATTCAATTTTTGAGCCTATAAATGCTGCGAACAACATCTGAAGAATGGATATATGAACATACACGCGATCATTCAAAGCTAAAACTCTGTCGAGAAATCTACTCAACCATTGAAGAACTCAACGAGAAGATTTCTCATTCCAGATTTGTTCAACGCCGTTCGTGAATGCAATCACACCAACCTCGATTTAAGTTTGTCTTATCGAGAAGGAGAGTTGATATCTTTGCTAGCTTAGTAGTTTTCTAAGTGGATTAACGTGGAAGTATTGTAGCAGATTTATCTACAAGTTGTAAGGGACACGACCCTATTCGTACACAAGTTTCTATCTAGTTTTGATTGGAACTTGTGGCTCGTTCTCAGCGAGTTTAAAGAAGAGAGTTATCCTAATAGTGGATATCAGATCTAGTTTGATTGGACCGTGGAAGTAGGGGCTTTTCCCGAACCACATTGAAAAACTATGTTCTTTATCTTTACGCATTTTATTTTTAGTTGTTTTATTCACTAACCCTTACACTATCACGCAAAACCTGCATTGCTTTAATCAACTCTTAATATATTCAACTAAGTGTTTACAAAGGGTTTCATATAAGAGCTACCAACTAAATCCACCACATTCCGCACACTACACAAATTAAGAGACAAATCTACTAATTCTACTGACTATACTTGCTATGGTTGTGGTAGAACAGGTCACTTCAAGACAAAAAAAGATCGTAAACTTAAAGCTCAGCGCAAGACGATGCTAGCAGAAGAAGACTCAAGCAACTCAAGTCATTTCTCAGATAGCTCATCAGAGAACGATGAAGCATTCTATGCACATGATCAAGAACAAGATTGGGATGAATACTACATGGGAATCAACAATGGACTTCATCAGAATGAGGTAAACTCACATGTTTCTACTTCATCTAACAAATATATATATATATTATTCTTGTAATGAAGATGAAGTTGAAGTCTCTTGGGAAGAGATCAATGAAATGCTCAAGATCTACAAGAGTTTGAAGAAGTAGTTTCAAGATGTCATCAAGGAGAATGACAAGCTGAATGAAGTAGTAAAGTGAATGATCTCGAAGAACAGATCAAGACAAAGGATGAGGAAATCTACTCACTCAACTCAAAGGTCAAAGACTTGGTAACCAGAAAGGAAGTAGTTGAGGAAAATTTGCAGAAGACAAGAGAAAACATGAGTAAAACCAACAAGAGCAGCGAACGTGTCAATACGATCGTCAATATGCAAAATAAAAATAGATCAAAAGCTGGCTTAGGTTACACTGGAGAATCAAGTTCAATCAAGTTTGTAGTTCAAAGACAAAAGAAACCAGATCAAGTTGTCAACCTGAAAAATGTGAAAAACCAACCCCAGAAGATCATGGTGAAAGAAGCAGGGGATAAAAGGTATTACAAGATCAAAGGCAAACCTGCTCAGTATGACAGAATATATAGGAACCAAACCTAGAAGGCTCCTACCAGAAGACCATCAGCAAGGAAGAACAAGATCAACATGGACAATGTTGAAAGGAACCATCCATCTGTTTACAAAGCCATCTTCAAGAACAAATGACTCAGGGAGACAGATCACTTGTTATATTTGTGTTCCTAACACTATGTTCATTTGGGTTCCAAAAGGAACATTTGCTACTAACTGTCGGAGCTTAGTCGATATCACTCAAGCAAGATAAATATTTATAAGTCCAACACTCTTCACTAGGTTCCGCTAGTGGCAAGTACAAGGTCGATCCCACAAGGAGTTGGAGGATTCCTCTCTCGATGTCACAATTTTTGGTTTTGATTTGGCTCTTGCCTTGGGCAAGATGTGTAATCAAGCAGAATAGTAAAAGCTGTAAAAGTAAATAACTAAAAAGAAAACACTAAAAGAGTTAAATGAGAACGCAACTTGACTTGGGTTAGAGTCCTTGAGTCTTGACTTATGTTTTGATCATTGGTGCAAACTTATTCGTTGTCTCGGCAAGACATCAGTTAAGGGCAGGCATAAGAATGAGGTTTTACTCCTACCACCCAAACGCATCACTCAAGCAGCCCTCTTTTTAATCGTCACGTAGCCACTCAAGCCCCACCCATCAAATCTTTTCAGCCTAAAAGGTAAGGGTTACTCACTCCCTATCTCCTTTGCCCAAGATTTCTCTTGGACCAAGCTTACTCCAATGTACCCGACTAGTATTCGCGGGACTCTGCAACGATGGGCACACCATCTCAGACGCCCTCCCCATGGTGTGTTCCTACCTACTTCACCACGTTGATCCCTTTGGCTGGCAAACAGGTAGTCGCTAACACTTGGAGTTTCCAGATCGCAGTTGTAACCTGATCTCGCCCAAGACTGGTACTGGCCAAACAACACCGATGACTTGATCAAGTTGTATAGGATTTAGATCCAGCGCTTTAGGAACTTGCCAAAACAACTATATGCACAATTAGACCTCTCAAGACTTTGTATGTCTTGGATTCAATTCATCTTACCCCAAGTCAAGTCTAATAAACTAGCTACTCATGAAGAAAATAAAGAACAAGGATGAAATAAAGAAAAGCTTACTTGTATTAAAATATGAAAGTAAAGTGTCACCAAAATATCCTCCTGCCAGGACCAACCTGTGGTAAGGCCAAAAGCATAACAGAAATTAAATAGATTGTTTGCTCGTAGGACTTGTTTCTTCCTCTCAATCACTCATAACAATTTAAAGGACTAAAATAAGCAGCTGGGCATCGTTCCTCCCCTCACATGTGTGTCTCTCTGATTTGATTCGTGGGGTATATAAAGATTCTCCTTGGGCTTGGGCCTTTGTGTGGTACCGGCTAGGGTTCTGGAAAACTTTCCTTTCCAGTTAGATATTCCGCAAAGAAAGAAAGATCCCAATCCTTCCCCAAATCGTTGGTGAAAAGAAAAGGCGAATAGTTTACTTTTTCGTGGAAGGAAAGAAATCTGCCGCGATTCCCCGCCTCTTGTCCTTTGTCTTGTGCGCTCTCAGCTGCTTGGCCAGTCCTCCGTCTTGCTCAGCTCGCTCCCTAGGTCTCCCTTTGCTGCAGTGTGGTTCCAGACAGTACATTATCTTGAGCTCCAGATTGCCCAAGCAATCTTCGCGTATAATCTTGCCTCTTTCCTGGGATGACCTGCAGCTTGCCCTACATTCTGCTTGCCAAAGACTTGTGTCCTCCCAGACACGAAATACAACACAAACAAAGGAAAAAGACTCGATCTAGACCTAAAACAAGACACAAAAAGAGCATGGAAAATGGGCTCATCACACTCACACACTTTAAGCATGATTGTCCTCAAGCGTGTAAATACAATTTTTCCAAAAAGAAGAGGAAAATAAAAGACTCAAACAGCCAGTACACAAATATACATGCACCAAAAACAATCAAGACAAATATGAGTCAGAGCATAAATCAAGCAATGTTCTCAAGCGGTTAAAATAGCGATCAAGTGAGCATAGAGATATATCCTTACCCACTCAGCAATCTGTGTTTAGGTTAAGTGTTTACGTTCGACAACCTGCTTGATCAAGAATGGTCTCATAGGCTTACCTGCCTTATACATGTCTCCGCCCAATTAGCCAGGTCAAGGCATCTATCCTTAGGTCTTCATTGGGTTGTAACGTGGCTTTGGAAAAAGGTTGGAAAATTTTTAGGAACTGGGTTAAGGTCGGTATGACTATAGTCTTGGGCAATTCCTTGACTAAAGAACACACTTAAACTTCTCCCGAGCCCTATCACACTTATTTTTCTGGGGTATATATTTTTTGTATTTTTTATTTTTTTAACATCTATTTATTTATTTATTTTTTGATTCCCACCCTCATATTTATTTATTATTTTTTGGATTTTCTGGATTTTTGGGCTACCAGGATTTTCTTTCTCCATGGATTTTTTAACGTAGTGTCTGGCCCTTCCGCCTTGCTCCATGGATTTTCTTTTTTTTCTGCCCTAAGTTCATCCCGACCAGGGTAGACCTTTTTGGGTTTTTTGAATATGCGTGTGAGGCGAAATAAATATTAAGGTTCAAAATGGCTTGCAAGGGAATATGAATGATGGTAGGAAATATTTGGCTCTGGGCTTATGAACAAAAATGCCTAAATCCTCTAGAGACTTGACCAGGACTGTAAGGTTTTGACCAAGAAGACAAGCAAGTTCTAGAACCAGGTAAGCAAGCAGTTGTATATACACACATAAAAGAAATCATGCTAAGCAGATATATATAGCAATTAAGCCTCAAAATCTCACAGGGTAAACGTGCTCACATGATTGCATTTTCATCATACCTAACAATCCTAGAACATGCTCGAGCTATACATCAAAACTCCTATGTCTATCATGCTCAAGATACACATACAGTTAGCATGCTGGCAAGACTCTAAACAAGAGAGTAAATAAACAACAAACTCTCTAACCTAGACAGACTAAAGAACCTTCCCCACTCACACACTTTGCTCAAGGCAAAGTGATCAAAATGGGAGAGACTCCCCGGTCATGACTCTGACTCGAACAGAAACTAGAAAAAAAAAAGAAAATTTCAAAACCTAAAATAAAACAAAAGAAAAGAATAGAAAAAGACAATAAAAGGGGAGAACTGAAATCATTGGCGGGCAGGAGGGTACCTGAACCCTATGTGGTCGAAGTAGGCAAGATGTGCATCTTGGACTTGTCGGAGGGTCTTGTCAATGCGGCTGAGGTAGACTGTCAGGTCCTCCGTTGGCTCTGGCGAGGAGGACCTTGCTGCTTTCATACTGCTCTTGGTGGGGTAGACAGACGGTTTCTTGATTGGGTCTTCAACAATTTGGGGCTCTCCATCAGCATTCTCTTCAATGGTAAATATCCTGGTCAGGGTGGCCATATCAAAGTGGTCCTCCTTTTCCAAGAATCCTTCGTAATCAGACTTGATCAGCCCAAACTGCTTCACGATCAAGGTAGGCAGGTGGGATAGAGACATGCGCTCCTGGGACTTGGATAGGATGTTGTGGATGTGGTTTGCCACGAACAAGGAGAAGTTGAGTCTTTGCTTCTTTTCCATGGCCCAGAGTATAAAGATTTCACTTTGGGACATGGTATTGCTACTGTCCTTCTTGCCAAAGAGATTGATGGCCAAGATGCGGTGACACATCTTGACCGCCGGGTCCACCAGGGCAGAAGCCTTAGACTCACTTCCCTTGAAGTTTTTGGTCCTGGCAAGACCTTCCCACATCCTATTCCACTGCTCCCTGGGTGCATTTGGGACTACTTTGCTTTCTTGCTTGTACTCGGGGTTCTCCTTGAAATCAATCATGTCTAGAATTACATCTAGATCTTCGACGGCCACCTTCTGTTGTTTGCCCGTGAGTGAGAATTCCATTATGCTAGGGATTTCTCCCATATCGACCTCTATCTTGACATTGCCATAAAATTCCCTGACTAGGTCACCATAAGTGGTGGTTTTCCAATCAAGAAATTTTTCCCACCCGATCGCTCTAAACCTTTCTCGTACTTGACCTTCCACGCCTAGCTGCTTCAATACTTCGAAATCGATGGTCTTAAAGACCACGATTTCTCTTCCCTCCATTTCACTGACTTCTACCTTGACTGCCCTCGCTCTCGTCCTTCTCACCGGGTTGGTCTTCCCCTTTTTCACGACAGTCTTGAACCGCCATTTTTTCAGAGTTTTCTCCTTGGAGGAGACTTCCTCGGCTTCTTCCTCTGTGGCTTTGCTAGAACTTCACTTCTAGCTGGCTTCCTTGGGCTAGTCAACCTCCATTTCCTCGGCGTTTTTTTCTTCTGCCGCTTTCTCCTCCTTTTCTTTGTCTTCGTCCTCCGCTTCCTCATCCATTGCCTCCTCAGTCTTTATTGGCGATGGGTTTTCCTCTTCAGCCACCACAGGTGGTGTTTGGGTGGCTTACATGGCTGGGTTCTCGGTTGACTCCATGGCAGGTGTCTCTGGCATAGCATTGGTAGGTGGAGGTAAAGCTTCAGTGGCTGTGGATGAGGGCTGGCTACTATTTTTCTTCTTAGCGGGGGCTTTCTTTTTCACGCTAGTGTAGGGTTAAAGGAGTTTGGTGTTGGTTGGTTGCGAAGAGTGGGGGAAGTGGAGATGGTGGTGGCTGTTCTTCTGGAGAGAGTGTTCTTTGTTTGGGGTGCGATGATGGTGAGAGAAAAGTGATGAAGTGGTAGAGTGGATTTTTGGTTTAAGGGTTTTGAGGGTGTCAGGGAAGTTGAAGAGATGGTGATGGGGTGAGTGGATGATTGTAACGTATGAAGAAGTGGAGGAGGGGGGTAGGCGGTTATAGGGGGAGTAGGCTAGCAGGCGGCAGACACTTGATTGCCTCGACTGTCGTGCTGACGTGGCGATAGTTACTTTCAAATCAGCCGTTTCCCACGCCGCTTCATTTCTCGACGCTTTTCCTGCACAAGAGACAAACTAGGGTTTCCTTGGGTGAGAAAACTCATTTCCTGGGTTGGTCAAGAGGAAAAATCAAGTCAGAAGCCTTCTTTCTTCCACTCACACACTTTGCTTGAGGCAAAGTGTTAGAATGGGTGAATGGGCTCCAGGGTAAAAATCCAAAAATAAAAACACACCAAAAATAAAACCAAGAAATAAAGAAAAAACTAAAAGCAATATGTTGGTCCCGAAAGAGCAAGGTTTGGTATATGGGGGGGGGGGGGGGGGGGGGGAATACACCAAACACAAACTTTTCAGTTTACTTGACTAATTAGAATAAGAAAGATTTAAGCTTTCTGTATTACAGATTGCTCAAAGTGTCATACCAGATCGACTATCTAATCGATCTTGTTCTGTCCAAGTAGCATCTCTCAAGTGAGTAACACAAAGTAGAGAGTAAGAGTAATCTTATTCTCCAACAGTGTATTGTGTGCGGAATAATGGTGGACTTAGTCGGTGCTCTTTGTTTAGAAAACCTTTTGAAAACTTAACCAAATATTTAGGAGATTGATTAAGGGTGCAGTTTGAATGAGTATGACAGATAGTGAATAAAACAACTGGAATATAAATGCAGAAAGTAAATAACGCGGTTATTTTACGTGGTTCGGGAAACCCCCTATATCCACGGTCTGATCCAAACTGGATTAGATATCCACTACTAGGATACTCTTCTTATTTATACTCGCTGACAACGAGCCACAAGTTTCAAACACAACCTGGTTGAAACTTATGCACGAATAAGGGCCGTGTCCCTTTACAACTTACAGAAAACTACTGTAAACAGGATCTCTTCACATTAATCTACTAGAAAACTACTAGCTAGCAAAGATCTCCTTCTTCCTCTCTCGATAAGACAGACTTGAATCGAGGTGTGATTACGATTACGAACGGTTCGGAACACGATCTGGTTGAAATCTTCTCTCAGTAAATGCTTCGATAGTTGAGATGATTTCTGGGCAGAGTAGCTTGAAATGATAAATGATCTTATTTGCGTGTATTTCTGCCAGTCTCTGTTCCGAGCTTTTATAGGTGTAGAATTTTGAAAATCTAACCGTTGAGCTTGATTGGTTTGAAGTAAATGTGATTTCACCAATCAAGGATAGTGAATCCTCAGATTATCTCCTCTTGCCTTCTAATGAGGTTGATAGAATCTTCCAAGTATGGTAAGCAGATCGTTTGACAGATACTGCTTTCCTTTTTCTTGTCTTGATTGATTCTCTTCCTTCTGTGGCACGAAAGGCTTAGTTTAGACTTTGGGATTCATAGACACTTCATCTGATTTCAGCATTTGAGTGTTGATCCGGTTGAACTTTCTGGTTGAGAGTTTCTGGTTCAACTTTCTGTCTGAGTTGATATGCTTCAACTTTCTGGTTGAGACTCTCTGGTTCAACTTTCTGTGAGAGTTGATATGCTTCAATTTTCTGGTTGAGGCTCTCTGGTTCAACTTTCTGTCAGAGTTGATATGCTTCAACTTTCTGGTTGAGGCTTTCTGGTTCAACTTTCTGTCAGAATTGATATGCTTCAACTTTCTGGTTGAGGCTCTTTGGTTTAACTTTCTTTATCACTCTGATCCTTCTGAATGTTAAGGTTCCTGTCACATATAAACTAGATAGAAGTAATACAGAACATAAATAATCCTAAATGTATTTTCGAGAGAACATCATCAAAACTTAGAATAATTTGTGGGGTTCCCAACACAATAAAATACCAGGTTGCCTCCTCGCCAGCGCCTTCATTTAACGTCGTTGGCATCGACGTAGTGCTGCTTCTTGCTCAAGCATCTTCAGGAGGACCTTCTGGGGCAAGGTCCATTACTTCTTTTCTAGGGCGATATCCATAATAGGCGTTTAGCCTATTTCTATTGACTTTGAAAATGGTTTTGGTCCTGAGATCCTGAATGTCTGCGGAGCCATTAGGGTAATGCTCACAGACCATGTATGGTCCTCTTCACTTGGTGGATAACTTGCCAGAGGCAAACCTAAGGCGGTTCTCGTATAACAGCACCATCTCGTCTTTCTCAAATCTTCTTCCTCGAGCTATGTGGTCATGCCACTTTTTCAGCTTCTTCTTGTACAAGGCAGCATTGTCATATGCCTCACGTCTGATTTCCTCCAGCTCTTGCAGGCTTAGCTTTATACCTTCAACAACTTCATCCCAGCCTTGATTGATCTTGCTCACTGCCCAGAATGCCTTGTGCTCTATCTCGACAAGTAAGTGGCATAGTTTGCCATATACCATATGGTATGGAGACATCTCAAAGTTAGTCTTGTACGCTGTCCTGTATGCCCAGAGTGCATCATCTAGGTGATCACTCCAGTCCTTCCTTGTCTCGCCAACTGCTTTCCTCAGAATGTTCTTCACAATGCGGTTGGAGACTTCAGCTTGCCCATTGGCTTGAGGATGGTTTGCAGTAGACATACGATGGGTAATTTCATACTTCTTGAGCAAGCTAGTGATACTGAAATTATAGAAATGTGAAACTCTGTCACTGACTATTGCCTTGGGCATGCCATATCTGGTGAAGATATTTTCCTTGAAAAACCTTGCTACGGTCCTTGCATCCGCATTCGGAGTTGCAACTGCTTCTATCCACTTAGAAACATAATCCATAACTAGCAAGATGTATTGGTTGCCTTTGTACTTGGGCAGGGGGCCCATGAAATCCATGCCCCATATGTCAAAAATCTCCGCTGGCAAGACTGGTATCAAGGGCATCTCATCCTTGTTAGAAATATTCTCTTCCCTTTGGCATTGATCACATGTCCTGCATTTTTCAAAAATATCTTTGAAGATTGTGGGCCAGTAGAACCCACTGTCTAGAAACTTCCTCGATGTACGCTTTGCTCCAAAGTGTCCTCCACATTCCCTCTCGTGGCAATGCTCAAGGATGCTTTCTTGCTCTTCCTCAGGTATACACCTTCAGAGTATCAAGTCAGTCCCCTTCTTCCATAAATATGGGTCATCCCAGATGAATGACTCGCTTTGCTTCTTGATCTTTCCCCTTTGGTATTGTTCAAGATCCATTGAGAAAGTCTTCGTGATGATGTAGTTGACTATGTCAGCATACCATGGCTCGCTAATACTTATTCCGTACAGCTCTTCGTCGGGAAATCTCTCATTGAGGGGTGCTCCATCATCTTCCCTCAAGATCCTACTCAAATGGTCAGCCACATGGTTTTGGGCTCCACTTTTATCCTATACATCGATGTCGAACTCCTGGAGTAGCAAGATCCATCTTATCAGGCGTGGCTTGCTATCCTTCTTGGCCATGATATACTTCAGCGCAGCGTGGTCAGTGTAGACCACTGTCTTGCTCCCGAAGAGATAGAAGCGAAACATCTCGAAAGCGAACACCACGGCAAACAACTCTTTCTCCATGGTGGTATAGTTGATTTGAGCTCCGGTGAGTGACTTCGAGATATAGTAAATCACATGGCTCTCCTTGCCAATCTTCTGGCCCAGCACTGCTCCTACGGCATAGCCGCTGGCGTCACACATTAGCTCAAAGGGCATCCCCCGATCAGGTGGTTTGATTACTGGTGCCGAGATTAAGTGGTTCTTCAGAATCTGGAACACCTTTTTATATTCCTTGTCGAAATCCCATGGCACCTCATTTTTGAGTAACCTGTTCATCAGTTGGGCTATCTTGGCAAAATCTTTGACAAAGCGGCGGTCAAAACCCGCATGCCCAAGGAATCCCCGCAGCTGCTTCTCATTGGTAAGGTATTGCAGCTTGGCAATGATCTCCACTTTGGCGGGATCAACTTCAATTCCTTTCTTAGAGATAACGTGGCCAAGTACAATTCCTTCCTTGACCATGAAGTGGCATTTTTTTTAGTTGAGCACCAGGCCTTTGTCCACGCACCTTTGTAGTACCATCTCCAGGTGCTCAAGACATTGGGCAAAGCTGCTCCCATAGATGGTGAAATCGTCCATAAATACCTCGATGCAATGCTCAAGGAGGTCAGAGAATATACTCATCGTGCGCCTTTAGAACATTCCAGGGGCATTACACAGCCCAAAAGGCATTCTTCGGTAGGCGAAAGTTCCAAAGGGATAAGTGAATGTAGTGTTCTCTTGGTTCTCGAGTATTACCCATATTTGCATATATCATGAGTATCCGTCAAGGAAACAAAAGAACTTGTTTCCTGCCAGCCGCTCGAGCATTCTGGTCAATGAACGGCAGTGGAAAGTGGTCCTTCCTGGGCACCTTGTTCAACTTTCTGTAGTCAATGCAGACTCACGATCAGCTCCTTGTTCTCGCTCTCGATCACTTGTACTCCAGACTTCTTGGGAACAACGTGGATCGAGCTGACCCATCAGCTGTCTGAAATGGGATAGATCATCCCCATGTCATGGAGTTTGACAATGTCCTTCTTGACTACATCCATCATGACAGGATTCAGCTTCCTTTGTGGATCTCGAACTGGTACCACATCTTGCTCAAGTAGAATGTGATGCTGGCACACCGTAGGGATAATTCCCTTGATGTCGGCTAAGGTCCATCCTATAGCCTCCTTGTACTTCCATAGCAGATCTCGAATCTTGTCTTCCTCTTCCTGGTGTAACTCCGAGCTAATGATTACTGGCAATGTATGGATGATTCTACCTAATATGGATGATTCCACCTAATTCCTGGTGTAACTCCGAGCTAGTAAATATACGTGAGATGCTTGGGCAAGGTCTTCAGCTCCAACTTTGGTGGTTTGAGCATGGATGATTCCACCTAATTCCCTGGGATCGAAAGTGACTTTGAGATAGGGAACTCCACTGTTTGGACAAATTTTTCAGTGGTTGTTTCTTCCTCCATGACTTCTTTGTTGACTGGTTCATCTTCCGTCTTGTTCAGAATCTGGGGCAAGGCCACCTCAATGTCTTTGTCAATGGATTCTACAAAATCCACTATCTCCTCGTATGGGGCATGTTGCTCCGTCTTATAGATATCAAAGGTTACCGTCTCTCCAGCACACTTGCAAGTCAGCTTCCCGGTATCACAATCCATAAAGGTCCTGGCCGTCTTGAGAAAAGGCCTACCTAGAAGCATAAGAGGTTTCTTGGCAAAGGAACTGCCCATGTTAAGCACATAAATTAGCAGGAAAAATTAAATCTTGTATCTTTACCAAGACATCCTCCACTATTCCTTCTGGATATACGTTTGACTTGTCTGCTAGCTGGATCACGGCCCTGGATGGCTTCAGTGGCCTTATCTTCATCTCCTCGAATATACTTAGGGTCATGATATTCATTGAAGCCCCCAAGACTAGCATGACTTGATCAATGTTGGTATTTCCTATCACATAGGGAATATAGAACATCCCTGGATCCTCGCACTTGACTGGAAAATCCGTCTTGAGCACTGCGGAGATATTTTCTCCGACTAGAAATCTTGTGTTGTCAGGGTATTGTATCCTCCTAGTACACAACTCCTTAAGGAATTTTGCACATCTTGGCATAGTCGCGACTGCAGTCAAAAGTGGCATGTTGACTTCCACTTTTTGGAACACCTTGAGTAGTTCCTTCATATCTTCAGCATCTTTTGTCTTGGCCAACCTTCTGGGGAAATGTTGCTTGCAGTAGATGTTTTCCTACAGAGCCTTCCATTTTCCGGGAGATTTCTCTTTAGGTTTGGGCTCTGACTTCTTCTCTAGTTCAGACTTCTTGACAGGCTCCTCTGGCTCTGCTGTTTTGATCAGCTCCTCCTCAGCTTCTAGCTCCTTTGGTTCTACCATCTCCTTGGCATGTTCCTCTACTCATTCAGGGTAAGCTTTACCATTTCTCAGTGTCACTGCGTTGACCTGTGGCTTGGAATTCACCTATACTTGGGAGGGCAGTCCTCCTTACTTGTTGTCCATCTTGACGATCGTCTGGGTCAAGTTAGAGATTTTGTTGGCCAGTGACTGTAGGGTTCCTTGACTTTCGGTCTTGAACTTTACAAATTCATCACTGAATTTATGGTGTTCCTTGGACAAGTTAGCACAGTCTCGGCCAGAGATGGCCCTCTTGGCTGGATTTGATGCTGAGCTTCAGGTGGAGCTTAATAGTGGTTTTCCTGTACCTTAAATTTTCATGGTTCCTCCATCCTCGATTGTAAGATTGTGAGTGGGGGTCGAATCTCTGCCTTGGGCCTTGATTGTGGTTTCCTCCATTGTTGGTGTGCCCAAAATCATTAACTTCTTCTCTCAAGGTTGAACATTCGTCGGTTAAGTGGGTGTTAGCATAGCCCAGCTGGCATGCCTTGACATTCTTCTTGATGGTTGGCTTCATCATCTCCATCATCTATTTCATGGCAGCACACAAGTCCGAGAGTTCCGTCTTGGACTGTGATGCGGAAACATCTCCCATCGTTCTGGTCAAGGAGTGTGTATCTTCTCTGGATTCTTCTGCCATGTCGTTCAACAACTTAAAATCTTTAGAAGGCTGCTTGTTCAAAGATAGAACCTCCACATGCGGTATTCAGCAAGCTCGCCAGGACGCATTCCATTGACGTAGTATTGTATCAAGTCCTGATCTGGAATGTTGTGTTGCGGGCACTTGTCCAACATGAGCTTGAATTTGTTCCAATAGTCAGAGAGTGATTCTCCGACTCCCATCTGGATGGTGATCATCTTTCTCCTTACGTTCTGGATCCTCGAGACAGGGTAGTATTTCCCCAGGAATTTCTGCTACATCCCTTGCCAAGTCGTGACACTACCTGCAGGTAAACTGTAAAGCCATTCTCGAGCAGTATCTTGAAGTGGAAAAGGAAAAGATACCAAACGTATGTATTCCTTTTTTACTGGCTCGTCAGTTCTGATGGTTCCACAAACCATCTCAATGTCTTGAAGATGTCTTTGCGGGTCTGCTCCTGGCATGTCACTGAACTTGGGCAAGATTTGGTTGAAAGAGTGCCTTAGTTCCCAGTTGTCGTACATCGCGGGCAAGGTGATGCCCGAGGGTTTCAGATTGTTGGTGGGAAATATCATCTCCCTCAGTGTTTGCTCCTAGGGTGGGTTCTCATTGTTATTATTGTTGTTTTCTCCTTGTTCGTCCACCATTCTTGCTACTTGACGGGCCTCTCGCTCAAGTCGCTCTTGTCTCCTTTGTCTGCCTCTTCTTCTCCTAGTGTTTCCCTCGATCTTTGGATCAAACCAAATCTCTCCGAGTCTACCATCAGGATTAGGTCGAAGCATACACCGTGGACAAGACCTGAGTAAAGGTGAGAGAGAAATTCTGGAAAGCGCAACTCCCCTGCAAGATAAATTTATAAGTCCATCACTCTTCACTAGGTTCCGCTAGTGGCAAGTACAAGGTCGATCCCACAGGGAGTTGGAGGATTCCTCTCTCGATGTCACAATTTTGGGTTTTGATTCGGCTCTTGCCTTGGGCAAGAGGTGTAACCAAGTAGAATAGTAAAAGCTGTAAAAGTAAATAACTGAAAAGAAAACACTAAAAGAGTTAAATGAGAAAGCAACTTGACTTGGGTTAGAGTCCTTGAGTCTTGACTTATGTCTTGATCATTGGTGCAAACTTATTCGTTGTCTCGGCAAGACATCAGTTAAGGGCAGGCGTAAGAATGGGGTTTTACTCCTACCAGCCAAACGCATCACTCAAGCAGCCCTCTTTTTAATCGTCACGTAGCCACTCAAGCCCCACACAGCACATCTTTTCAGCCCAGAAGGTAAGGGTTACTCACTTCCTATCCCCCTTGCCCAAGATTTCTCTTGGACCAAGCTTACTCCAATGTACCCGAATAAGCATTCGCGGGACTCCGCAACCATGGGCACACCATCTCAGACGCCCTCCCCATGGCGTTCCCACCTACTTCACCATGCTGATCCCTCTGGCTGGCAAACAGGAAGTCGCTAACACTTGGAGTTTCCAGATCGCAGTTGTAACCTGATCTCGCCCAAGACTGCTACTGGCCAAATAACACCGATGATTTGATCAAGTTGTATATGATTTAGATCCTGCACTTTAGGAACTTGCCAAAACAACTATATGCACAGTTAGACCTCTCAAGACTTTATAAGTATTGGACTCAATTCATCTTACCCCAAGTCAAGTCTAATAAACTAGCTACTCATGCAGAAAATAAAGAACAAGGATGAAATAAAGAAAAACATACTTGTATTAAAACACGAAAGTAAAGTGTCACCAAAATATCCTCCTGCCAGGACTAACCCGTGGCAAGGCCAAAAGCATAACAGAAATTAAATAGATTGTTTGCCCGTAGGACTTGTTTCTTCCTCCCAATCACTCATAACAATTTAAAGGACTAAACAAGACTTGTGTCCTCCTAGACACGAAATACAACACAGACAAAGGAAAACGACTCGATCTAGACCTAAAACAAGACACAAAAAGAGCACGAAAAATGGGCTCGTTACTAACCAATCACCCAATCATTGAAAAGGTTGCTAAGTCTACATAATTGCAGGATGGTAGAAATGCAAGAAGGAGTCAAATAGCACGAGGATCAATCTGGATCATTGATAGTGGATGTTCAAAGCATATGACTTGTGACAAGAACCTACTATCAGATTATATAGAGAAACAAGGTCCACATGTAACCTTTGGTTGTAACTCAAAAGGTTATACCAGATGATATGGTAATGTTAAGATTGACAAGACCACTATTTTTAATGTTTCTTATGTTGAAGGTCTTAGTCATAATTTATTTTCTGTTTGTCAATTTTCTTCTAATGGTAATCAGATTGTTTTTTATGCTAACAACTGTTTTGTGAAGAATAAGGAAGGAGATAAAATTCTTCTTACCGAGAAATTGCAAGACATATTATATATTGTGCAATGGACAAACCAGATCAAAACATGTTTAGTCACCAAGACAGTCTTAGAGACAAGCTGGTTATGGCACAAACGACTTAGCCATCTGAATTTCAAATCGAGACAAGCTGGTTATGGCACAAAAAACTTAGCCATCTGAATTTCAAATCTATCAACAAGATTGCAAGAGAAAAGCTATTCGAAGGATTACCAGATCAAGTATGTTGGATCGGAAGCACCCATCAGAATTGATGTACTGGCCCACACCAACACTTTCTTTCCCAGCCTGCTTTGTCCTCACTGACAGGCTGACCCAGGACACTTCCTAGTAGGTCACTCATCATAGTATTGCTCCAAGCCAAACACTCTTAACCTTGGAGTTTCTACTAAGGGGTCAGTTTAAAAGATGATGCACCATGTTGGTATGTGTAGTACTAATAAATTCATTTAGACGTCTTGTCAACAATGGTAATGCAGGCCCTTTTCAACTGAGGCAGGCCACACTCCCATAAGCTCTCTCGGATACGATACATGGAGGATCCACACTCCGGGAGGTGCTGGAGTCAACTTCCCAACAACCCCCCCCCCCCTCAGCACCATCCCGGTACTCTGGAGGATGCATCAAACTTTAAGAGCATATGCTGATGCTCCTTCGAACCCGGGCCATGGGGCTACTACTTATGACACCTAGAGGACCGTCAATCTCACACCCCATATTACGGCCGTGAATCGTCATAACTCTTAGAGTTGTTGTGCCCAACAATCCCTCCCCTCAGGCACTCCCTGCATAGGAATGGATTCGCCGAATTTGATTCTTCACATCCGAAGCCCCGGCTCTGATATCAATTGTTGGATTGGGAACACCATCAGAATTGACGTACTGGCCCCACACAGCAACACTTTCTTTCCCAGCCTGCTTTGTCCTCACTGACAGGCTGACCTAGGACACTTCCCAGTAGGTCACCCACCATAGTATTGCTCCAAGCCAAGCACACTTAACCTTGAAGTTTCTTCTAAGGGGTCACCTGAAAAGATGATGCACCATGTAGGTATGAGTAATACTAATCAATTCATTTAACCTTTCGTCTACAATGGTAGTGCGGGCCCTATTCGACTGAGGCAGGCCGCACTCCCATATGCTCTCTCGGGTACGATACATGGAGGACCCACCCTCCGGAAGGTGCTGGATTCCAAGATACTCATCTGTAATGCTCATCTGGTTGCAATATTCCTCAATCTTCTGGTTAAGAAATTCAGTACCACGATCTGTTTTGATAGACATGATGGTGGTTTCCTTTTGTCGAGTGATCTTGTTGAAGAAATTAGGTAGCTTCTCCAATGTTTCCTTTATCTTAAAAAAGAAGATAACCCAAGTGAATATGGAATAATCATCAATAATAACGAAAGTATACTATCTACCGTTAATACTTAATGATGTTATTGGGCCAAATAAGTCTAGAAGTAGAAGTTCAAGTGTTCTGTTTGATGAGTGAGCTGCTTTGTTGGGAAAAGATGACTTGGTCTGCGTTCCATCTTGACAATCTTCACAAATATGATCTTTATCATACACTTGGTCTGGTAATCCTTCGACTAGCTTTTCTCTTTCAATCTTGTAGATAGACTTGAAATACAGATGGGTCGCTTGTGCCATAACCAGCTCTTCTCTAAGATTGTTTTAGTGACTAAACATGACTCGATCTGGTTTGTTCATTGCACAATATATAACATGTCCTGCAGTTTACCGGTAAGAAGAGTTTCATCTCCTTCCTTGTTTTTTACAAAATAGTTGTTAGCATAAAAAATAATCTGGTTACTGTTTAGCCTTTTTTTGTTAGTCTAAACTCGTATTTTCCATATTTTTATTCGTATTATTTTCCCTCGTTTCGTGATGTTTTGGCCCGATTTATATTTCATTTTATGTTTCAGGATCATTGGCCTAAACTAAAGTTGAAGTTTGAAAAGAAACAAGGAAGAATCAAGAAACGAGGAGAAAATGAAGACTAGTGTCAAGACACTAGTCAGCGGTCGCGTAACACGTCGCGGCCGTTGACTAGGCCATGTGAGCCAACAAGCGAGCCAGCCGAAGGAGCGCGCGCCAGAGCAAGTCAGCGGTCGCTGACCTTGCTCAGCGGCCACTGACCTTGCGGACATTGCGGAGGCCGTTGCAACGAACCCTAGAGTGGAACGGAGCCATCGGGTCAGCGGCCGCTGACCTCTATGCGGTCGCTGACCTACGCCTCGTCTATATATACTCGGCGAAATTCTCATTCGATGGACATCACTTTCGACACGACTTTTGGCACACAACTCGAGACTACTTCCACAGCCACTTTTCAGCACTACTTTTAGACATTTTCCCTTCATAGTTTTAGCTCATCTCGACCTCGATCCGAGGTTCGAGACCTACATAGTTCTTCGCATTATTTTCATTTTCAAGTTAGCCGATTGCAACATTCATAGTTTTGTACTTCGTTTCCAAAAATTCGTTGTGAATTCAAAACCGTTTCCAGTTCTTAATTCAAGTTTATTTCATTTTCCTTTACTTATTCTTGTTTCGTTTATCACTTTCGTTCATGCTTTCAATTTCTTATTCCGTTTTCATTTCTAGATTTCTTTCCGTACTTCTTTTGAATTCAAGTTCCAAGTTATTTCTTTTCCTAGAATAGATTTAAATTGTTTAATTAGATTAGATTTAATTTGCTTTCTTAGATTAGATTTAAATTGTGTTTCTTAGTTATGTTCTTCTCCTAGATATAAAACTTCAAATCAAATCTTTTTTATTACTTTTTGTTTATGAACAAAGAATCGAATTGCCCTGTTAAGTCTTCATTGAGAATATGACTTGGGTTGGCTTACTATTGGTAGAAGACCTCGTTCTAAATTACGAGCAACTCGAACAATATTAGTCGAAACAATTACCATTAGATCAAAATTGACTAATAGAAAATAAATTATGACTAAGACCTTTAACATAAGAAACATTAGAAATAGTGGTCTTGCCAATCTTAACATTAATATATCCTCTGGTATAACCTTTTGAGCTACAACCAAAGGTTACATGTGGACCTTGTCTTTCAACATAGTAAGATAGCAGGTTCTTGTCGCACGTCATATGCTTTGAGCATTCGCAATCAATTATCCAAATTGAACCTCTTGCTACTTGACTGCTTCTTGAATTTCTTTCATCCTGCAATTATAGACACTTAGCAACCCTTTCAATGATTGGGCGCTAGGTTATTAATAAATGTTCTTTTTCAAACCCAAATCAGATTGGTATTAGGAACACAAATAAAACAAGTGATCTATCTCCCTAAGTCATCTGTTCGTGAGATGGCTTTATAGACAGATGGATGGTTTCTTTCTACGTTGTCCATATTAGCCTTCTTCTTTCTCGCTGATGGTGTTTTGGTAGGAGCCTTCTGCTTTTTGGTTCTTATCTGATTCGACATATTGAGCAGGTTGGCCTTTGCCCTGATAATATCGGTTGTTCCCTGCTTGTTTCACCATCATCTTCTAGGGTTGATCTTTCCCATTTTGTAGACAACTTGATCTGGTATCTTTTGTCTTTGAACTACAAACTTTGTTGAGCTAGATCCTCCAATATAGCCTAATCTAGTAGTTGATTTGGCTTCGTTCTGCATTTCCACGATCATACCAATTCTCTCGCTGCTCTTGTTGATCTTATTCATGTTCTCTCTCATCTTCTGTAGTTTCTCCTCAACTACTTCGTTTCTGGTTATCAAATCTTTGATCTTTGAGTTGAGTGAGTAGATCTCCTCATCTTTTGTTTTGATCTGTTCTTGAAGATCCTTTCTTTCGACAGAAAACTTCATATTTGCTTCACTCAGTATTTTCACAGTATCATTAAGCTTGTCATTCTCCTTGATGACATCTTGGAATAGCTTCTTCAAATTCTTGTGATTCTTGAGCATCTCATTGATCTCATCCCAAGAGACTTCAGCTTCATATTCATCAAAAGAATCATATATATGTTTGTTAGATGAATTAGAAACATGTGAATTTACCTCATTCTGGTCGAGACCATTGTCAAAACCCATGTAACACTTATTCCAGTCTTCATCTTCTCCTTGATCACTTATGAAGAAAGTGATTTCCCTGTTACAAACTAAGCAGACTTGGTCTAACAAGCAAGACTTAAAATAAATCTAAGTATTGTTTCGAAACATTATCAGCAAAACAAAATATTGTGAGGGTTCCCAACAAAAACTATTTACATAAATACTACCACAACGTTCGTTTTTTTTTTTACAATTTTTTTGGATCATGGGATTCATTTAGTGCTTTTTTTATTGGTAAATGTAATTATCTATGATTTTCTAAATATGTTTATAATTTAAATGTGGATAGTTTTTAAGTGATCCATCGCTACTTTATTAGACTATTTATTTGTCGTAATTTGCAAATATTTGTTTATATTTATAAATAACATTTAATACTTTACTATTAATATGTAATATTTTAATATTAATTGCAATTGAAATAATAAGTAATTTTATACTGAAATATGTTACAATTATCATAAATTTTGTTATTTGACTAATGAATGCCACTAATTTATATAAAAATAAAATTTAATAATTAATGGTAATTGCTTTATACGTTTTTGGTCTCGTTTTCATTGTGTTTATAGTCTTAATAATCTTATGTTTGTTGTTCAAGTTGATATTTTGGTTTTCTATATGCTATATTGTAGGTGAAAATCGACAAAAAAATAGTTAACGAGCCTTGACAAGAGAAACAAGACCAAAAGATGAAGAAAATTGCATTCTTGGCCGTGCGTTGACCTAGCGGGCGCTAGCCCCTAGCATTTGCTAGGTCCAGAATCTGAATCAGGAAGAACTGGGGCTAGCGACCGCTACACCCTAGTGGTCGCTGACCCCATGCACATTGAACCAGAACAGAACAGTGGGGTAGCGCCCGCTAGCCCCTAGCGGGCGCTACCCCTTTGCAGCCAAGCCTCAGCCAGAGAAGGGGCCTAGCGAGCGCTAGCCCCCAGCGCTCGCTAGGCCCCTGTTTCAGCCATTCATGCAGCGAGCCAAGGTAGCGCTCGCTAGGGGGTAGCGAGCGCTACCCAGGCGGGATTTTCTTCTCCTATTTAAACCTACACACGTGAATTTTCAGAGGAGCTTCTTCTTTACGTTTTTTTTTCCTTCTAGTCTAGGGTTTAGACCACGAGAAAGAACACCATAGTTAGATTTTTCATTCTGCTAGTTGTCTTTCCAAATTCTTGTGGATTCGTTCGTGATTCAAACCCGGAGTATTTTAATGCATTATTTACCCTTTTCAATTCATGAGTTCCTTTACTACTTTCTTTATTGCTTTATGATCTTTTTCCTTTCTGCTCTGTTATTGATTAATTTCCAATTCAGTAATACAAACTTTTCAATCATGTTAATTAATCAATTCAAGGCATGTTTAAATTAAGTTTCCTTAATTCATTGTTCTTAGATTTAGAATTTAATCGATTTATTAATTTTCGCCTAGGTTATTCGTATTTTAAACTCTTTAATTTCATTCGCCTAGATAGATTAATTAGATTAAAAATCCAAAGCCCCTTCCTTTTAATTGCTTTCTGTTCTGCAACATAGATAAAGTCCTGCTTAGCCTTCCTTGAGAATACGACTTAGGATCAACTTATTAATCTATTACAAACTCGTACTCTTGCGAGCAATTTAATAAATAAATCGGAAGTATATCGGCTGGAAATATTCCTCGTGCTGAAGGTTTAAAATAAGTTGGAACAAATTTTGGTGTCGTTGTCGGGGAGGGCTTTAGGCATTTATTTGTGTTGCTTTTTATTTTATTTTTATTTTTATTTTTGTTTTGTTTATTCCTTTACTCTCGCAAAGTGCGTTTGATCTTCTTTTGGTTTGTGTATGCTAGGTCGCCGAAGCTTGAGACAAGAGTTGGTGCCCTACTTTGACAACATTCATAGAAGAGAAGTCGTGCTTGAGGAGCAATTTAGGGACGATGTCAACCTCGCCACGTTATTCAAAGAAAAACTGGTAATAATGGCCGAGGAAGACGAAGCCCCTGGGAAACTTGAAGACTTTGCCAGGCCGACATATGGCATTACCACATCCGCCATCATGCTCTCGGCTACAGGGAGGAACTATGAGTTGAAGCACAACCACATCAACTTGCTTCCCTCATTCTACGGGTTGCCTAACGAAGATGCACTCCTTTTCACACTACTAGAAAAACGCTCATACATGACATTATTTTAATGTCATGTATGAGGGTAAAAGAATGTCAAATATGGTAGGCTCATCTATTCCTCGCTCATAGATGACACTGAAATAATGTCATCTATGCGCTCATAGATGACATTATTCGCTCATAGATGACACTAAAATAATGTCATCTATTTCATAATACATGACACATTATAATGTCATCTATATAAAAAAAATGTCATTTATAAGCGAGAAGTTGACACATTTAGGTGAAAT
>JAPKLX010000367.1:181419-207991 GCA_026898415.1 Leonotis leonurus
AAAAAAATGTCATTTATAAGCGAGAAGTTGACACATTTAGGTGAAATAAATGACTTTTTTAGAATGTCATTTATAATCTGATAAATTTAACCATTTTCGTATTTTTTCATTAATTAACCTGTATTTAATAATTTTGGTTTCATCAATATATTTTACAAAATAAAACAATGCCAAATAGAGAATTCATACACACACTAAAAATATTTATATGCATTAATTGTCTAATTTTCAATTTAGTACACGGAAATGAAAATAACAATGACAAAATACTAACAAGTTTGAGTTAATATTTCAATCCACCTTAACTAATGTAACTTAAACTAGTACACGGACCCAAAGCAGTAGAAGTTTGAATCACCATGCCCAAAATCACCAAACTTCTTCATCGATCAATGCACTGTCACTTCACATGTTAATCTACAAGAAATTCGAACTAGAGTGAGACTTTTTTTTAGTTAAATATGTGAAAATTAAAGTACTTAAGAAATAAAATTGAATGAGTTATTTTACTAACCTCATTGATCACAATGGTCGCCCAATCCTCACGAACCTCGTCAATCTCATATTGCTTTGAATCGTAGGACCCTACATTTAAACAATAAAGTGAAGAGTTTGTATACAAAATAGTGTAACATAGATTTTCAATGATGAACTACCTGGAAAAGAGTTTGGACCTTGAGAAGAAGAAAAAACAGAGCATTCAACAACCATAATTTTCAATGATGAACTACTCCAAGTCAATTTCCAGTACAACATACCTGGAAATTGATGAAAACAAGGTTCAAGAAGAAGATAAATATGGTATGTAGAAACTATATAAATTCTAGTGATTTAATGCAAACAGAATAAGCTATACCATCCTTCAGGAATGAACAATGCGTCTCCAGCATGAAGTGTAACTTTGTGGGAGTACTCATCAATTGACTTACATTACAAGCTAATACAAGAGAAAATGTAGGTTTTTTAGAGCTTACATTACAAGCTAATACAAGAGCATGATCAAATTCTTCATTTAGAAAAGCATGTGGGCTCGATTTTAACATAGGTCTGCAGGTGATCATCAAGTATCAAAAGAGATATAGGTTAAGTATTCCTCCCCTTTTAGCAGATTCACCTTTCAAAAGATCTAGATTGATTTATGTATAATCATATATATATATATATATATAATTAACAACAATGATGAAAAGGGTAAGAAAGCTAACCACTACAAGTATTTCCATAATAATGATGAGCCAAACTTACCTAACACGATTGTGGAGTTTGCTCCCTCGCATCTGAATCGTCACGAACAACAAATAAATACCAAGCGATTATTCAACAGATAAAAAAAAAGAATAAAGCTAGTGAAAATGGAAAATTAGTTTTTTATCATTATTTAGGAGGGTGTTGCAGAAGCTGCTAAGTGTGCTTACTTCGATATTGAGGAGGGCATTCAAACCATCTTCCAAAGCACTCAACAAGCAAGCATCCTGAAAAAATAGTAATCCATGAGGTTCAAGACTTCAAGTTTTCTTTGAAGCTCATAGATTGCTTTAAAACTCATACTTCCAAACTCTAAACAGAAAAGTAAAAAGAAACGCATCCATTAAACTCTAATCAGCTGCCACATACATCTAACACCAAGGATACAGATTGCAATTCTTCCTAAATTCAAGATTGATTAATCAGGAGATTAAACTTAGATTCACAGCAGCAATCAAATCCAGGAGATAGCCGTATGCTAACAAAATGAACTCCCTGAGAAGATATCACCCAGGAATACAGATTAAGATTCACAGCAATGATTATCAATGCAGATGATTGAGGGACAATCAGATTATGAAGGCAGTTCAGAACTTTAAGTGATAGCAATAAGCTCCAGTTCAATCAGAAGATAATTGTTACAGATTATGCAATGACACAGGTTCAAAAAATGAGCAAGCAGATTTAGACCAGTATGTAGTTGGTGACACAGAGAAATCAGAGGTAGAGAGTGATGGAGTTAAATAATCTGCACCAACTTCTCAGAGCACAAGGCCAGATTTCAGATTTTAGAGCGCCAAAGATCAATTTTTTTTTTTATATTTCTGACTATATTAAGATTATATTGATACTTGTACTTAACAAAGCATGAAATAGACAAAGTGAAAACTCAAGTATAATCTCAATTAGGTGAAATGAAATTGGAAGTGCGTTTCCATTGGAAAAATAAACTTACATTCTCATTGATAGCATGACATATTCAGGATCCAGAAAATAAGAAGGAAACTCATCAACAATGAACATTCGACCTTAACTTAGATAAGATACAGCAGCCAAAGCATAACCAGAAAAGAAAAAAAGACCTTTGCTATTTGTTCCGCTAATTCCTTAATGCTTGGGTCCTGCAGACACATATAATAGATATTAGTGAGAGGGACAAACAAAGTGACAAATCAGTTGTTAGTGAGCAATTTATATTGAGGAAAACATACAAGAGCTCCATGGATGACAAAGTTATGTTGAGTTTATCTTTTGGCTGTTCAGTGGGTACATCTTTAAGATTTTTTTTCGAGTGCATCGTTTTTTATATGTGATGCAATAGTTATTGCGTTAAAAAGGTGCATGTGTTCCTACAGAAAGAACAAGGAGCACAGATTAAAAAACTGGGAGTTTTGACTAAAATTTCTCCTTTGCCAAGATGGAACTAATAACTGAAAAGAATGACTTGATCGACATCTACTAAATCAGTTAAATCGGAAAAAAAACAACAACTATGCAGGCAGGGAGCAATGATTAGCATAGGACAAGTGTACACATTCACGTACATTAAGTAGTCCAGACATCGCTGAGAAGTCAAAGGTTGGCATTCCACCAACTAGAGGCGGGATTGCAGGAGTCGCTCTATTCTGTCCATATGATGCTTCTGAAGAAGCTGACTCAGCAGGAGCTTTGCTTGCAGCTGCATCAGACTTCTCTTCTGAGGGCAGAAGTAAAAATCCAACAATGGTAAAACAGATTGCCAAGTGAAAAATTAAATGGATAAAAACTTTACACACCAAGAACCAAGATAGTTATCTGCACAGACCAACAATTTATCTCATTTGAAGTAAGAGTGAATGATCTACCAAATTGAGAAAATATACTCTTGATAGAAATGTCTATTTTGTCTTTAGATAGTAAGAAAAATTAGGACATACTTCAAGCAAATCATTAATTCAATTCCCATGATCAAATATATGAATCACCCTTACGTAAATATTTCAAGGAAAACGAGAATCACATTATTGCAACAATATTAAAGAATATCACCAATCGAATTCTGAGAAATCAACCATAAGAGGGATAAAAAATCAAACTAATCTCTCAAAGGAACGTGATAAGCCATTTATCATCGACTACTTAAATTAGTACGGCTAAGAAACACTCCACCTCACAAAATTACGATACTCTTCTAAAAATTACGCTTACCTTCTTTAATGACGGTAGGGGTTTTTTCAGCCTGCAGTAAACGCCAAAAATGAATTTAATCAGAATAGCACATCATCATTAACCGAGTTGCAGAATTACGTAAAATTTTTCACATCATCGCCGGCGAGGGCTCTGTCACGAGGAGAAAAGCTTTGCTTTCCAAGTGCTTTTTGCTGTTTGCTCCAAATATTTTTAATAAAGAGACAAAGGCAAGTTATTTATCATTTCAAGCTAAATTTTGCACATTTTAAGGAGAAAAGAGTATCACGAAATAACAAGCTGATATATAACAGAAAATTAAACCACTTGTAAACTAAAATTGACTGTTAAGGATACTACAAGAGTTCATAGTTAAGGAATGCAATATTGAACGAAAACTTTTAGCAAAAGAAAGAATCATTCAAAAGATCTCATATCTTCTGGGTTTGTGGTTTTCTTATCTTCAACAATAACAGCATGTGCATATCCACACATCATAAAACGGATAGAACAATTTATATCAAGAATTAAAAAATAAATCTTCGTTCGGAACGAATTGCAATTATTGTTCCAAGAGTATACAACTTATTGACAGAACATATTCATTATTCACAGTAAAACCCTACTCAAATGCTTACGATCATAATATAGTCATCAGAAACTGGAATAAAATTGTTTGGAAAAAATAAATCTTAATGGAGTAAAAATGATCTGTTAGATTACATAAAGAGAAGCTAGGACTTCTTCATCCTCAACAAGAAATGAGATCCCCTCTACAATCCCACCTCTCTCTCAACTCAGCCTCACCTCCAACCTACCCAAAATACACAAATAAACATAAAACTCATATGATATAACTGAGTCGGTTTTTGATTATGGTGAAGCCATTGCCAGGACTATAATAATGATAACTTTCAGCAATCACGTAATTAGCTAGTTAGTAGTTAACTACTGACATTCTTAGCTCCCTAAATGCAACCTAGATTGACCCCAAAACCATTAATTCGACCCTTCGATGTAGAAACATTCAGATAAAAAATGCGTTTTGTTTCACCTCAGAAATCTAACCTAATAAATGAATCGTGATAGAAAAGGAAACTCGCTCAATTGAATACTCCAAATTCCCAACTTGTCTTCCTTCCAACGATTAAAGTAATTTGGAAACAGTGTTCTTCATTCAGAAATCACAATGCGACAACTAAACCCAACACTGATCCAAGCAAAAATCCCCAGCAGAGAAGAACTCAAGAAAACACAATCACCGAAATATGCAGATGCAATATTTGGAATGCGAGGAAATTGGGATTATCGTACCGGAACAGAGCCAACAAAGTGACTGCTGGGGATGTTAGTGTACGATTCCTCCATTGATGCAAGCAGTTCAGCAAAAGAGAGAGAGTTATGTGGCAAAATTCATATTATGCTGGGTGAAGCGTTGAATTAAGAAAAGGAGCAGGGGCGAAATTGTGAATTGGTGAAGAGTTGCAGGTTACGAGAAGAAAGAGGAGCCCTAACCCAAGCAAGAAAGAGGGCGGCAAAAGCCCTCGATAGTTGCTGCTCTCTGCTGCAGAGATCGAGGGAAACTTCTGAGGGCGCGCGAGAGGTGATGGAGCGCCGGCGAATTCGCTGGGGAAGAAATGGCCGAGCTCCGGCCAAGGATGGGTTTGTGGACGATTTCAGAATTTACAATTGAGAGATGGGAGTGGGTTCGCAGAATTGAAGAAATTGAGAGATGGGAGTGGGTTTGTGGAGGGAGAAGCAAATTGAAGAAAGGGAGGGAAATTAAACCGTGTGCAAAATAAGGGTTTATGATAATAAACACTAGCATAGATGACATTTTTTTATTAATGTGTCATGTATATTAATTATAAACACACCCATAGATCACATTTTGATGATATTGTCATCTAAGTAATAGATACATGACATTATAGCATGACATTATTTTAAAAAATGTCATGTATATTTTTAATCACACTTCATAGATTGCATTATTTTTTCACAATGTCATCTATGCAAAAAAATACGCTCATACATGACATTTTGTGAAAAAAATGTCATCTATCATGTGTCATGTATGTTTAAATTTCTAGTAGTGTCATTAGGGAGTTCTGCACAGCTGTCCAGTCCATTCTACTCCAGACTATCACTGAGGATGAGCTGCTTAGGAAGTACTTCCCCTATTCACTCAAGGATAGGGTGAAGTCGTGGTATCTCTCCCTTCCAGCAAGATCGTTACCTAATTGGAAGGCGGTGAGTACTACATTCTTGCTCAAGTACTATTCGAACCATAAGACGCAGCATATCCGGCTTCAGATCATGCAGTTTGCTCAGGAGCCTGACGAGCCTTTTCACGAGGCCCTAGATAGATTCAGGGAGCTCCAGCAGCAGTGCCCGCACCATCAGATTGTGCCAGAACTCCTCAGGTAGATCTTCTACAATGGATTGCAGCACACCTATCAGTTCATGGTGGATACAGTGGCTAGAGGTAACATATCTGAGAAGACAGCCGATGAAGTAATTGAGATTTTCGAAATGCTAGCCACTAATTCGCAGCAGAAAATCTCTCAATCCAAGAGAGTAGAAGTCCGAGAGATTGGAGTCAGCCCAGACCTCAAGAAGCAGATGGCCGATAGGATGCGAGAACTCCAAGATTTGAAGATGAGTAAGCCTCCTGCAATAGCGAAGCAAGAGCCCACAGTGATCTGACACATAGTGAGTATCAATGCACCAGGATGGAAGATATGACTTATGAAGGAGAGGCGGAAGTCTTTGCTACACAAGGCTTCCCACCACGCCCACCATTCGAGCAACACCCAGCTCAGTAGACTTCGGGATGGAGAGCCCAGAACAATTCTACGTGGAAGGGGCCGAGTCAAGGGTAGAATTTGAACTTCCCTGTCCGAGGACCAGCCCCACAGCCGTATTACCCACCTCAGTCAGGGTATTATCCACCACCTCCACCTTATCAGCAGTAGCCACCTCCTTATCAGCAGCCGCCGCCGCCCTACCAGCAGCCGTCACCACCTTAGTTCCGGTCGCAGTTCCCATCTGCACCGCGATCAGGCCAGCCTAAACCATCTCTAGAGGACAGTCTTGCAGCCTTCATGCAAGAGAGCAAACTAGCTCGGGAGGCGCAAGAGGCCACTATCAAACGCCTCGAGAGTCAAGTCGGGCAGATCTCAGGAGCTGTTAATTAGATGCAGCAGCAGCAGCATACCGGAAAGATACCCGGGCAGGGGCACTCAGCGCAGCAGATACAGGCCATTACTGTGCTTCGTAGTGGCAAGCAAGTTGACAACAAGGTGGCTATGCCGGAGGATGAGCTGACTAAAGAGGTGGAGGATGCTGAGAAAGGAAAGGAGCCGGAGCAGCCAGTAACTCAGTTGCACAAAACGGCAAATCCGTACAAGCCACCGATTCCCTTTCCGAGAAGGCTAAAAAATGTTAAGCTTGAGAAGCAGTTCGCGGAGTTCGATAAGATGTTGTCTCAAGTACATGTTAATCTGCCGCTTCTAGACGTGATCCGCAACGTACCGGCGTACCTAAAATTCTTTAAGGAGCTAGCCTCCAAAAAGAGAAGATTTGCAGACGATGAGTCCGTCACGGTATCCGAGGTGGCCAGCTCTATCATGCAGCAGCCTTCCTCAGAAATTGCGAGATCCAGGTAGTTTCGTTATCACTATAGCTCTTGGGAATGGTAAAACTGTAATAGGCATGCTTGATTTACGTGCAGATACTAATCTTATGCCTTACTCGATCTTTAAGGAGTTAGAGTTAGGTGAATTGAAACCTACACGCATGAGTTTATAGTTAGCTGATCGTTCTGTTAGATATCCTAGAGGTATTATTGAGAACATCCTAGTGAGTGTAGATGGTTTGATTGTACATATGGATTTCGTTGTTTTAGAAGTAGGTGATGTGCATGAGAACGGCCGTGATCATACTTTATTGCTAGGTAGACCATTCATGGCAACTACTAATACTTTGATTGATGTGAAGAATGGTAATATTCAAATGTCTGTGTTAGGAGAGAAAGTTTTGTTTTCCGTGCATAAGCACAAAGCTGTGCCTTCTATTAATTCTATTGAGGATTGTTCTTTCATCGATTCGATTGATGCTCTGGCCGAGATTTCTTTTGTGCAGGATTACAGTTTGGAGGAGATCTTTGAAGGATCGGCTGACATGGAGGAGAAGCTCCGTTTGGAGGCCCAGTTCGCAAAACCACCACCAATGTTGTTAGCAAATCCACCAGCACCGGAGAAATTGGAGTTAAAAGAGCTTCCTGCGAATCTAAAGTACGTGTTTCTCGAGGAGAACGAGCAGAAGCCGGTGATTATCTTAGCTGATCTGACTGATGCCCAGCAGGCTCGGTTAGTAACTGTGTTGAAAAAGCACAATTTAGCTTTCGGCTTGAGTCTGGAAGAAATCCGAGGTATCAGCCCAGCGATATGTATGCACAAGATACAGCTCTCCGACGATTCCCTTCCGAAGAGGGATGGATAGAGACGGCTCAACCCAGTACTCATGGAGGTCGTGAAGAAGGAGATCTTTAAGCTTCTAGCCGAAGGGATCATCTATCCGATCGCTAAAGTCCACGTTGTACCCAAGAAGGGTGGGATCACGGTGACTATGAATGAGAAGAAGGAGCTTGTCCCTACCAGGCCCGTTACCGGATGGAGGATGTGTATCGATTACCGAAAGCTCAATGTGGCTACAAAAAAGGATCACTTTCCTTTACCTTTTATTGATCAAATATTAGATAAGCTTGTTGGTAATGACTACTTTTGTTTTCTGGATGGTTTGTCAGGCTATTATCAGATCGCGATCGACCCGGAGGACCAAGCAAAGACTGCTTTCACCAGTCCCTTTGGAACTTACGCTTTTCGCAGGATGCCGTTTGGACTGTGCAATGCACCAGATACGTTCCAGCGGTGTATGATGTCTATTTTCTTTGACATGATTAGCGACTTTGTAGAAGTCTTTATGGATGATTTTTCTGTTTTTGGCTCTTCCTTTGATGATTGTCTTTCTAAATTTGATCGTGTCCTTGATCGTTGTATTGAAACTTGTTTTACTTTGAATTGGGAAAATAGTAATTTTATGGTACGTAGTGGAATTTTTTTGGGACATGTGGTGTCTAATAAAGGAATTGAGGTCGATAAGGCTAAGGTCGAGGTGATTGAAAAATAACCTCCACCAATTGATGTTAAGGGAATTAGAAGTTTCTTAGGTCATGCTGGTTTTTATCGTAGATTCATTAAGGACTTCTCTAAGATTTGTCAACCTCTTTGTCGTTTACTTGCTCAGGACAATCCCTTTAATTTTGATGCTAACTGTCTTTCTGCATTTACTACATTGAAAGAGAAATTATGTAGTGCACCTGTTATTGTTGGCCCTGATTGGTTTGTTCCCTTTGAAATTATGTGTGATGCTTCTAACTCTGCTATAGGTGCCGTTTTAGGTCAACGTGTTGACAAAATGTTGCGTGTGATCTATTATGCTAGCTCTACCTTAACCCCTACTCAGATAAATTATACTACTACTGAAAAAGAGATGTTAGCTGTAGTATTCTCTCTTGATAAGTTTCGTGCTTATATTATAGGGTCTAGAGTTATAATTCATAGTGATCATGCTGCTTTACGTTATTTGTTGACTAAGCCTCAGGCGAAACCTAGGCTGATTCGTTGGGTCTTATTATTGCAAGAGTTTGATGTTGAGATTCGTAATAGAAAAGGGAGTGAGAACGCCGTTGCTGATCACCTCTCTCGCTTAGAGCATGTCCCTTCACCCCCATCCTATGATCTAGTTGACGAGTCTTTTCCATATGAGCATGCCTATAGTGTTAATCATGTGCCTTGGTTTGCTGATATAGTTAATTATTTAGCTTGTGGCGAATTAAGGCCTGACTCACTTTTGGGAAGACCCTTTCCTTTTCAAGCTCGGGAAAGACGAAGTGATTAGATGATGTGTTGCGGAGGAGGAGCAACCGAAAGTGCTAGAGATGTGCCATGAGGCTCATTGTGGCGGCCACTTTGGAGGCCAAAAGACGACAAACAAGGTTCTTCAATTAGGTTTATTCTGGCCTACTTTGTTTAAGGATGCACATGCTTATTATCTCTCGTGTAATAGATGCCAAAGAGTCGGTACTATAGGTCGTAGGAATGAAATGTCCCTGAATAATATGCTTGTTGTTGAGATTTTTGACGTATGGGGAATTGATTTTATGTGTCCTTTCCATATGTCTCATGGGTACGAATATATCTTGCTTGCTGTTGACTACGTTTCCAAGTGGGTTGAGGCTATCCCGACTAGGACGTGTGACTCTCACGTTGTGCTCAAGTTTATGCAGGAAAATATTTTGTGCAGGTTTGGCTTTCCACGAGCTATCATTAGCGATGGTGGCAAACACTTCTGCAATAGACTGTTCGAGAGGCTAATGAAGAAAAATGGGATAACGCACAAGATCGCGATCCCATACCATCCACAGACGTTGGGCCAAGCCGAGTTGAGCAATAAACAAATCAAGAATATCTTGGAGAAAACAGTTCAGCCATCTAGGATGGATTGGGCAATCAAGCTGAACGACACTCTTTGGGCATACCGCACAACATACAAAAGCGTGTTGGGGATGAGCCCGTACCGTCTCGTGTACGGAAAGGCGTGTCACTTACCCGTTGAAGTGGAGCACAAAGCCCATTGGACGATCAAGGCCTCCAAACTTGATGTGCAAAAAGCAGTGGAGCACCGTTCTCTACAAATGTCGGAGTTAGACGAGCTGCGGAACGAGGCGTATGACAACGCTCGGATTTACAAAGACAAGGTGAAGGAAATCCATGACCGAAGGATTCTACAAAAAAATTTGAAGCCTGGTATGAAGGTGCTTCTTTTCAATTCACGGTTGAAGCTGTTTCCCGAAAAATTGAAGAGTAGATGGAGCGGCCCGTTCTTAGTGAAAGATGTTAAGCCGTACGGGACAATTGAGCTTACTAAAGAAGGAGACGATGACTCATTCGTGGTGAATGGACATCGCGTGAAGCCGTACATCAAGGGATGACCTACTAATTTCACGGTGGAGTCTACACCGCTTGAAGATCCACCCTCTAATTGATCACTTATTCCCGTCGAGCTAATGACGTTAAACAAGCGGTCTTTTATTTCCGTTGATTTTATTTTGTTGTTTTAATTTTTCTTTCCGTTTATTTGTTTCGTACTTAGTTAGGGGAAGAACTTATTTTAAGTTAATTCTATGTTGCAGGAGAAATCGGGAAGAATGCATGAGACTAGTGGAAAAAACGGCCAAAAAGAAGACATTTACGAGAGCTGGGCTAGCGCTCGCTAGCCCCTAGCGAGCGCTAGCCCAGCGTTCTGTCCTATTCCAGCGTGAAGGGCTAGCGCTCGCTACCCCCCCAGCGAGCGCTAGCCCATGTCTCTATCCCCTGACCAGAACGCTGGGGTAGCGAGCGCTACCCCCCCAGCGCTCGCTACCCCTAGACCTTGTACCCTATCCAACGCGTTAGGGTAGCGCTCGCTACCCCCCAGCGAGCGCTACCCTCACTCTCTGCCTGCATATCATCCGCGCTAGGGTAGCGGTCGCTACCCCCCCCCCCCCCCAGCGACCGCTACCCTCCCTCGCTGTCCCCTGTTTCTTCTTTCTTCCTTCTCTCCTTCTCCCACAATTTTCCCCCAAATTCCCTCTTCTTCTCCTTCACAACTTGCGACTCCTCCCAATTTCCTCCTCAAATTTTAATTCCTCCACCCAATTCCTCCATCTTCTTCTTAATCTTCAAACTCTTCACCATCTTCAACCTTCCTTCCATCTATTTCACCATCCAAACACCTCCAATCCACCAAATCCAAATCCTCTTCCTCCATAAACCCTCAATCCCTAATTTCCCAATTTCTCCAATTTCTCAAACCCTAATTTCTCCCACTTTCCATACGAACCATTACGTATTAATCCAAAGATTAATTTAATTAATTATTTTTCTAAATAATTTTTGTGTCTCTTCTACTAATTAATAGATCCCTCTATTCATTCCAAAGGATGTAACATATATATAAGCTACCCAAAAGTTCGAATCCTTACGTTATATTTAATTTATATGATTTTGTCTGATAAAAGGTTTCGGTATCATAAATTTAATTTGTTCTTTCTCTAACTATTACCACTAACATTGAATTTAACTATAAAATTATCCTCACAATTGATTTTGCAATTCATTTCAAATTGGATATTCGTTGTTATACATAGATATAGATTATATAAATAAATACACTATAATAAGTAAAAACTAGTAAAGTTAGCAAACCCCTTAATTAAAATTTGTATATGCAAAGCATGAAGCAACCCCTTATTTTGAATTATGTGTTTTTTTTAATAAATTCTAATCTTAAAGTGATTAATAAATTTTTATTAAAATTTTAATATTTATCTACGAGACATCGTTTATGCACGTATTAATTCCGTCTGCGGACGAGCGAGCGTTTTCATATTTTTTTATTAATTCAAATCAAAATAAAATTAAGATTTAAACTTGGATTCGAATCTTTTACTTATGAGATACAAAAATCTACTTATTAAAATGTAGAATTTCTATGCGATTATATAACAGAAGCGGCCGTTCACAAAAATAGTGTTTATTTTTTTTTGTTCGAGTTAGCAAAGTCCAGCAAGTTTGGAAAACAATTTCCGACCGCACGAAAAAGAAAGTAATTGGAACCGTTGCCAGAAAAAGGGGGCGAGACTTGAGAGTTGTTAAATAAACCTTTAAACCAACTTCACCTCCATAGTTTAACTTGCAACTTGCAATTATATAAATCACAATCATGCTGCACAATGGAAATATTCCATTTCATTCCCATTTTAGCCTCGACCTCCCACCATTGCTTATTTATAAGCTTTAAAAAATAAAAGAGAAAGGAAAAGGCACTCCTCAATCCTCATACTCAAGTAACTCAACCCTTTCACCCCTCCCTCACCTCTATTACTACCATTAACCAATCTTATTATTTAATAAACAAAAAGAAGAAAGAGTAGAACCTCTCTCTGTCTCACTCACTTTCATGGAGCACGTTAAAGATGCGATTCTAACACTAGAAACACCCACGGCGGCGGAGAATCACCACGTGATAGTTCCGCCGGGACTGACCCCGGAGGAGTTCAACGATCTGAAGCCCGCGGTGACGGAGTTCCACAACTACCGGGTCAACACGGGGCAGTGCTCGTCCATACTCGCGCAGCGCATCCACGCGCCACCGCACGACGTGTGGTCCATCGCCCGCCGCTTCGATAAGCCGCAGATTTACAAGCACTTCATCAAGAGCTGCG
Organism: Leonotis leonurus; assembly: GCA_026898415.1. Lineage (NCBI taxonomy): Eukaryota > Viridiplantae > Streptophyta > Magnoliopsida > Lamiales > Lamiaceae > Leonotis > Leonotis leonurus. Next base: position 194,162 of record JAPKLX010000367.1, read on the forward strand.
CCGTACGCGAGGGTTTCACCACGCGCGTGGGCGAGCTTCGCGACGTCAGCGTTATCTCCGGCCTCCCCGCCGCCACCAGCACCGAGCGCCTCGATATCCTTGATGACGATCGGCGCTTGACCGGATTCAGCATCGTTGGCGGCGACCACCGCCTCCGCAACTACCGCTCCGTCACCTCTGTCCACGAGCTCCGCGGCAGCGCCGGCGAGATCTCTACCGTTGTGCTCGAATCGTACGCTGTGGACGTGCCGGAGGGCAACACGGAGGAGGACACGCGCCTCTTTGCCGACACCGTCGTGAAGCTCAATCTCCAGAAGCTCGCCTCCGTGGCCGAATCCATGGCCGCCGCCTCCGCCGCCAATGATTAATTCTTCACCAGGTATCTGAAATTCCTGCTTTGCCCCTGTAGATGCTACGCCATGTGATGTGCAGACAATTTCTGCAATTCCGATTCCGTAAATAAGAATATCATCTCATATATAGAAAAATGACTATGAGATTTTGTGAAGTTCTTCGAAAATTGAACTACTCCATCTTAGCGTGACTTTTTGTTATTTGTTTTTCGTTTTTGTTTTTGTTTTTGTTTTTGTTTTTGGTGGATATTGAACATTGATCAATAATTGTTGCTTCAAAAAACAAAACTGCCTTAGATCTTTCAAAGGGAAAAGCTAATAGTAAACTGTAACTGTAATATTGGAGATGGAGCAAATGAAATTGGAGAACTGAAATCACTGTATAGTCTTAATTCGATTATGATTTCATATTGAGCATTAATTGTATTTGGCCAGTCTGTGTAGTTCTACTTTCGAATAAATAAATCATATATTGGAAATTGAGTTGAGATATGACAGAATATTGAATGTTGTCATTGATTGATTCTCAAAATGCTGTTAAAAGTAAAAACTGGAGATTTGAAATCAATGGAGTATATATCGACAACGTGTTCTTGCTATTTAGTCCATGGATATTCCACAACTCGTGTAAATGTTTATTGACTTTTGCATTTATGGATTCCGGTTTAATTTACCTGTTAGTTCACTCGTCCTATCCACGTGAATGTTTTATATATTTAAGAATTGAGAATGTTGTAATTGAGTTGCAATTGCATCCTAATCGGTCTTATAGAATCATAATCGTAATCGACAGTTTGATTTCAAGTCGTGATTGTGTTGAGAACCGTTAAATTAGGGTTTCAAAATTTTCCAATGGTGAGGAGCGATCTGAAATAATAATATATTAAAATTTATGAATATACTATTAATAAAAAATTAAAAAACAACTAAACTAAAAATCAAACCTACTTCTAATTTGAGCACACATCGTGTTGTGCATGTCGAGTTGCTCGGGGGTCATCTTCGATGTATCCTTCAACAAGATCTTGTAATAAACAAATCTTGTTGTGTCGTACGTGAATGTTGTAATTGCGTTGAAAGTTTGTTTCAAAGCTTGAAACGTTTAGTTACTAGGTTGGTCGGAGGCGAAGGCGGCGACTTTACCCTTCTCTTTTCTTTTTGCGGCATTTGTCCCCATCGGACGTTCCTCGGGTTCGGGTTGGGTGTCGTCGGGTTGGGTTGAAGAAATGGTTGAAAGACTGAAGAATGGATGAATATGTATGAAAATGTGGGATTGAAATAGGGTATTTATATATGAATTAAAGAATTAAAAAAAGAAAAGGAAAAAAAAATTCTGGGGGAGCGGGAAACCGGATGCCGCAGCAGTGAACCCGGGTGGGTTTCCCGCGCCCAGCACCCGTCTCACGGGACACAACTCAGCGCTTGTAGCGCGGGTTTCTCCCTCAGGTGCCAGCACCCCCTGCCCCCCCCCCCCCCCCCCCCCCACCCCCCGCCTGGGTTTCCCGAAACCCGGTGCATTGCGGATGCTCTTAGTGAACCTGTGCTTCATGCTAGCAATGGTTTCACCGGGCTGCATCTTGAACTCTTTAAACTTGTTGCAAGCGATTGAGAGTTTGCTCTCTTGGATAACTTCGGATCTCAAGCTCAACTGCTTGAGTACATCCCACATCTCCTTAGCTCATTCGAGATGTCTAATTTTGGCAAGGTAAATGATAGAACCCTTATGAGGGGCTCATAAATGCGCATGATCCATAGGTTTAATTAATCATACGAATAATTGATTCTTAACAATTAATACCACATAGGAGAATATACATGCGGAATAATTAAATTTGTACCTTCTCCTACGCAACTCATGCGCTTGTGGATAAACGATATGGATCGTTAGCTATCGAACAACAATCCATTCCGATGGTATTCTTCACTATATCTCCTTCGATCCTACCTTGAAAACTTCTAACCTATTCTCAATATATATACTAGAATATCGTGTGGGAGAACCTATCTAGTAATTAAGGATAAACAAGAACGAAAATTGGAGCTTTGAATGCTCTATAACTTTCGAAAAAATTAGAGTTAAAACTCTAAGGGGCGCCGATTTTGGTGTGTAGGAAGAGAGAGAAATCGACTTCTACTATTTACTCATTTTATAGATATTTTGGGCTAGGTTAGCACTTCTAAGGTGAATGGATAAGATCCCAAATAACAGAACTAATATACCACTTTAATCTCCTAAAGTTTCCATCTATTATTAAAATTCAAATTTGAATAATTTAAAATTAATTTTGACTTGGTCAAATCCATAATTTAATTAAATTCATTTCCATTCGGGGGCCAATTAAATATACTTAATTGTTTGGTCCAACTTACACTTAAATTAATTAATTTAAATTAATTTAACGTCAAATTAATTACTCTATGGAAATTTAATAAAACGTAATTCCATTATAAATATTTATCGACTCCACTATAGGATAAATATTGAACTCATCTCGATCCATTCGAATTACGGATGTAACCCTCTTGTCATTAATTATTTTCCGCGTTTAAGATTTTCTAAATCCATTAATTAATTGAGTTTGCTGACAACTCTCAATTAATTAATATATTTATTCGTGAGTGATCCGGTTAAGACCTTAATTATAACATACCAAATTAATTCCAACCGGCCGGGTTTCTTATACAATAAACCTTTCTGAACGCCTCACGCAAATTTAATCAACTCTTGTCACCGACACCCGATTCTGTACGACTGACAGTCGAGAACTTCTAGATTAGCCAATCACTACCGCCCAAGACATCACTATTTTGGGTTACAAAAAACCCGCAAGAGTAGATGAATGAAAGCAACATATAATCAACCGCAGATACTAATGTCATCGTCATAGATTAAGAAATGAACTAATTTTCGAGACCTCGTTCTAAGTATCAACACGTAGAACTTATCGCATTGTGAAACCTCTCAATATGTGTACACAAAGCATGTGTATCAGCTTATACATATCGATATTATTGTGCGGGCTAAGGTCAGCTCTCGCATCAAATGATACCGCAGCCTTTACCGACTAGACTATCCAAGTCTGTCTGGTCTGTGACTTTATACTACAAAGGAGCTGACTGTGTTACCTTCTGCGATCATCGATCCACCACACAAACTATAATTGTAGTAAATGGACTTGTTTGCAATTCAATATATAATAATAATAAATAACAAACCAATGATAAAAACATTTATTCTCATTAAAATGAAACTGAAAACAAGTCTGAAACATCGTTTAAGGATAAAGCATGCTTTGATGATACAAACCCTAACAATCTTTCACTTATACTCAAACATGCTTTAAAGTATACAAATTTGTGTCGCATGATATATAAATCTCCCACTTATACCTAAAGCATGTCTATAACACGTTGTAATCCTAATCCTTCTACATGCTTTTCAAACGTCTTCACGTTTAGGCTTTTTGCGAAGGGATCTGCCAAATTGTCCTCCACCGCAATCTTCGTCGCCACTAGGTCGCTCTCCTTACTATATCACGGATGATGTGATATTTCCTCTCGATTTTTTTACTCGCCTTGTGGGTCTGTTGTTCCCTTGAGTTTGCCACTGCAACAGGGTTATCACAATAAATCATGATACTCGCCGACATACTAGGAATCACATCTAGGTCCATCAAGAAGCTTCTGAGCCAAACTGCTTCCTTTGCAGCCTCAGATGCGACCACATATTCAGCTTCCATGGTAGAGTCCGCGATGTATTTTTGCTTCACAATCCTCTATGTCACGGCTCCACCTCCCAAACTAAACACATACCCAAAGGTAGATTTCCTTGAGTCCCGATCCGTCTTAAAGTCAGAGTAGGTATAACCCAAAGGGCATATTGAATCATCCTGGTAAACCAAACAGTACTCCTTAGTCTGTTTAAGGTACTTGAGTAAGTTTTTTACTGCTGTCCAATGTCCCATTCCAAGGTTACACTGATATCGTGCTACCATGCCTACGACAAAGTTGATATCCGGCCTAGTACACATCATAGAATACATGAAACTACCTACTATAGAAGCATAAGGTATCTATCCCATCTCCTCTTTCTCTTCAAGTGTCTTAAGACACATGTCCTGAGAAAGAACGATTCCATATCTGAAGGGTAAGAGACCCTTCTTGGAATCTTGCATGCTAAAACGTCTAAGTATACTCTCGATATAGGACTCTTAGGATTAGCATAATATTTTCTTAGATCGGTCACAGATGACTTTGATCCCTAGAATATGTCCTGCATTTCCCATATCCTTCATATCGAATTGGCTGGATAGGTATGCTCTAACGTCCGACAACAGTTTCTTGACACTTCCTATCAATAGAATGTCATCTACGTATATCACTAAGACTATACGACGTTGCCATTGGGTCCTCATTTCCGCTTGAAAACCCATTTACTCCCTGTGGCCTCGTAGCCATCGGGCAGATCAACTAGCTCATATACTTCCTTGTCAACCATGGATTGCAGCTCATAGTCCATCGCCTCCTTCCAGAGGTGATAGTCCTTGTCGTGTACTGCCTCTTTGTAGTTACAAGGATCCGATTCATCTAGGCCTGAGACTGAATCAGATGCCTCTCCCACTCCAATGAATCGGTAGGGTTGACGAGCAACCCTCCCACTACGACAAGGCTCCACTGCAGGTGCTACAAGTGTTTGGTTTTTTAACACCCCGCAGAAGGGGGGCTACGCGGAAAAAGAATTCAATAAAATATATTGGAAAATATTTTAATACGACAATAATGATGTAACAATTGAAGAAGATAGATAAACTCTAGAAATTTGGCACTCTAGTTACGACACGAGTCCAATGTATGGGGACATTAAACCGTATACATTTATATAAATGAGGTAGAAAGTAGAAAGTATCGTATTGACGATCAAGATGATGAGGTCATGAATTTGGATAATGAGGGAAGATGAAACAAACTAGTTGCGAAATAAGTAACAATATGACATCAATCTCACCAACCGAATCGACATTTATAAATAAGACTTTCAATGAGGCCCACCACTTCGCTAGCTCATCACCGTCATCCAAAAACCTGTAAAAATATTTGAAAAATATTTTGGGCTGAGTACTAGTGTACTCAGTGTGAGTCGTTGCCTGACTTTTTCAGTGAAAAACAACATAAATATTCATTTAAAGAATATTACATGACCAACCATATGATGCATGACGTTTTAAAACAAAATCCCACCATATACATATGAAAACATATATTTTACCATCATATCGAGCTCGCATCATTCTTTGCTCATTCACAGTGTTCCTCATTGCGACTAAACGGGGAAAACTGAAGTCTTCTGTGAATAATCCCCTTTTGCCAAGACCGGGGAACCTGACCAAGTCCACCCGATCCAAACTTTTCGTGTACACTACCTTGGCCGGATCCGACTCAAGGCACAATTGTTAACTTATATAATTGGCAACACCAATCAACTGGTACGGTAATACCGATCTGTCACATATAGGATACACATGAGTATAATAAAAATATTTGGCATGTAAATTCACATTTTCATAAAAAGCAGTTCGAGCTTATTAACTCAAAATATCGTACTGTAAATAGACCCACACCTGTCACCGATGTATGGAGCTCACATTCCATTTTATATGATAGATGATATTTCTCGGTAAGACCCTACAAGATGAATATCATGGCTGAGTACAATTTGATAGACGCTAATCTCTTCTCAAACCTTAAGCACTTCTAGTGCTTCATGAACTTAATGTCTAACCATTCTAACGTTAACCTATTAATTACCCGGTGATCATCATTTACAAGACCCGTCTACTAACTACTTAAGAGATTTTATTCCATTGTTAGTCAATTCGAGTTATCATGACAGAAGGAGTAGCACTTATCTCGATTACACGAGTACTTTACATAATCATATCATCCGTTAACTTCGAGTAATGACTCATTCCAACTTAATAGGATTTTGGATCATCATTATACTCCTTCGGAAAAATCATGTCCTGAGTTTCATTTATAAGGAATGGAATTCGTAATGGCTATGTTTGGACTTACAATAGTGGTTTTTAGTGAAAATCTATGCACATACATTTTTGAAATGAAGTTTCTCTCAAACTACTAATGATGAATTTGTAAAATTTTAACAATAGCTTTCCAAAATTCCAAAGTCAATGCTTTTCAAAAGAACTTCAAAAACTCATTTTTGATACCCCTCATGGTATAAAAATGTGAGGTTATACTTTCAATACCTTTTAAGACGTTATAAAACTTGAATTTTTGTTAGTCTATCAAACGAACTCTAATGAATGTTAAATTTTATACACATACTACAAAAAATCATAGGGAAACTTTGAACAATAAGAATGTAAACAAAGATATAATCCCCTAGTTCATCATGTTTTATCACTAACACAACGTCAAATTACTAATCTTCAAATCAAATCACTATATTATCACATGTTAACACAAGATAATTCCTAATACTACCCCATTCCGGTCTAAATCGGTAAGAAAGAGAATAATGACTATCTTATTGAAGAACTAAGGTAATTAAATGAAGATGAAGCTTTCAAGGTGGGCTTTGCTGGGGTTGCCCTCTCCTCGCCGGAGCTACTCTCTTCTTGCCGGATGATAGTTCAAACTTACTATTTAAAATGACATGCTAGCTACAATAGATAATTAAGAAACCTAATTATTATTATTATAATTCAATTATATAATATTTATTGTCCTTACGTGAAAATTTTTCAATCATGCATTTATGAAATAGTAAAAATATATTGGGGAGAAAAAATTATAACTAAATGGTCTTAAACTCGATAATTACGGACACTTTTTTTCTTGGAGTTTTACAGGGTTGGTGCTGATGGTCGTTGTGTTTCTTGTGAATTTGGAGCGGCTGTAGTTGTCATTTCCTCGAGAACTATCTCGCTTCTAGACTTGTGGTTGTTCACATAGTCTTCTTCTAGAAATCGAGCGTGAGTGCTAATCACGACCTTTCGATCACTAAGACTGTAAAACTCCCACCCTTTCATCTCTCTAGGATAGCCAACGAGCAGACACAAGTCAGTACGAGGTGCCAGTTTGGATAACCCCATACCTTCAAATGTCTTAGACTGGTCTGGCACCCGATCCACAACTCAATCGGTGTCTTAGGCACCGACTTGGAAGGTACCAAGTTCAATGTGTAAACTGCTATCTCTATGGCATATCCCCAAAATGAAATCGGCAATTCTACATAACTCATCATAGATCTCACAATCTCCATAAGAGTTCTACTCCGTCATTTTGCCACACCATTTTACTGGGGTGTACCCGGTGCAGTCAACTGGAATTGAATCCTTGCATTCGATAGATGACCAAAAAACTCAGCACTGAGGTATTCACCTCCGCAATTAGAACGCAGACACTTGATAGTCTTTCTATGACGATTCTCCACAAGTGCCCAGAATTCCATAAATTTCTGAAAAGATTGTGACTTGTGGTGCATCAAATAGACGTATCCATATTTCGAGTAATCATCAATGAAAGTGATAAAGTACTGCATGCCACCTCTGGCCTGAGTCGACATTGGACCATAAACGTCAGAGTGAATGATATCCAACACATGTTGGGCTCTATTTCCTTTGATATTTTGAGTAATCATCAATGAGTGTTCTCTTGGTCATTTTACCTTCCAAGCAGGATTCACAAGTAAGGTATGGCTCAAGTTGGAGTTTATCCAAATGCCGATATTCCACTAACTTTTGAATCATCCTTAAGTGCCATAGATATGTATCATTCGACGAAAGACAAGAAGCTTTTCTCTTTTTGGCAAATTTTATAACAAAAAAGCTAAGGGTATTAAGGTAAAACTAATAAAGTAGATGGAATAAAGTAATTTATTGGTTTGCGTGTAGAAAAGAAGGGGGACTACTTTCGTGTGATAGAGGGAGTATCAAATAAAAATCAAATTAAAACAATTAAGCACATATAAGGCAAATAAATACATTTAACTATCCAAAATATGATAAAATCTAACTATTTCCTAAAACTAAGGAATTTAAATTTCAAATCCTCCATCTTCTTTGTTTTCATCTCGAATTCGAATTCTAAATTTTAAACCTGGCTTGAAATATCTAAAAAGTTCAAAAGTCAAATTCCAAATTCGGGACGGGGTAGCCCCAGGCCCGCCTCGTCCGTAGACAAAAGTGTCGAGGCTGTCGAGGGTCAGCCGAGCCTCTTCCGAGCGTGGCCGAGGGCCAGCACCCGCAGGCGCATGCCCCCCGTCTTCTGCCTCGCGCGCGCACCGTGCCTGGAAATCCTCTCGCACGCGCGCGCGCCTTCCTGGGCGTCTTGTACCGCGCACCATGCGCGTGCCTCGCCTGGGCTGCATTGCGCGCCGTGCGCCCGCCGAGGGACTCGACAGCTAAGCCGTGGCCCGGTTCCAACCTTCGTTTCACACCTCATTCTTCGTGTAGATTCTTTTCCCACTGAATTACATAATAAAATATGAAATACATGAAAAAATCCTAATCTGACACGGTCAACCCCCGTGTGATTACATTTAAGCCATAAAAGGGCACTGAAGAACGAACAAACGAATAAAAGCAGTATTTGTTGGGAACCCCACAAATAAATTAGTTTTGATGATGTTCTCTCGAAAACACACTTAGATTTAATCATGTTCTGTTAGACCTCAATCTGATAAGAAAATTGATCCTAGTTCTGTCTATGAAATGACTTAACTTGTAAAGGATTTCATCCTATAGAAGTCATTCTGTCTTCTCTTAGTCAATAGGACCAGTCGTTAAAGCAGATTGAAGCAAGCAGAAGATCCATCCGAATAATCATCAACTTTTACCAGAACACTCAAAAGAATTAACCATGTTTTGAAGCATACTTTCTGAAAGACCAGATCGACTATGACCAGATCGATATCAATCTGCTGCGACCAGATCGATATCAATCTGGTGCGACTAGATCGATATCAATCTGGTGCGACCAGATCGACATTTAGTGTTGAAACCAGATGATATCAGTTTAAATGATGGTGAATCCCAAAACCAGTGCTACATCATTCATACCATCGAAGGAAGAGAATCAATTAAAACAAGAAGAAGGAAAGTAGTATCTGTCAAACGATCTGCTTACTATATTTAGAAGATTCAGTCAACCTTTTCAAAAGGCAGGAAGAGACAAATTAGGGATTCACTATCCTTGATTGGTGAAATTACATTTACTGCTAAACCAATCAAGCGCAACGATTAGAATTTCAAATTCTATACCTATAAAAGCTTGGAACAAAGACTGGAAGGATATACGAGTGAAAATCTACAACCAAGCAAGCTGTTACTCTGCTCAGAAATCAAGTTATCTTATGAAGCATTCATTCGAAGAGATTTCAAACCACCAGATCGTGTTCTAAGCTGTTCGTGATCGAAATCACATCAACTCGATTTAAGTCTGTCTTATCGAGAAGAAGGAAGGAGATCTTCGCTAGCTAGTAGTTTTCTAGTGGATTAACGTGAAGAGATCCAGTTACAGTAATTTTCTGTAAATTGTAAAGGGACACGACCCTTATTCGTGCATAAGTTTCAACCAGGTTGTGTTCGAAACTTGTGGCTCTTACTCAGCGAGTATAAACAAGAAGAGTATCCTAGTAGTGGATATCTAATCCAGCTTGGATTAGACCGTGGACGTAGGGAGTTTCCCGAACCACGTAAAAACAACTGTGCTATTTACTTTTTGCATTCTATATTCCAGTTGTTTTATTCACTAACATACATTCTCACTCAAAACTGCATTTTTAATCAATCTGCTAAATACTTGGTTAAGTTTTAATAAAGGTTTGCTAAACAAAGAGCACCGACTAAGTCCACCATTATTCCGTACACAACACTCTGCAAGAGAATAAGATCACTCTTGATCTCTGTATAGTGTTATTCACTCGAGAGATTCTGCCTGGACAGAACGAGATCGATCTGGTCATCGATCTAGTTTGTCACTAACAGCGATCAGTTTTTCAGAAAGCTTTAATCTCTCTAAATAAATTAGTCAAGTAAACAGAAAAGTTTGCATTTGGTGTATTCCCCCCCCCCCCCCCATACACCAAACCTTGCTCTTTCGGGACCAACAAGTGGTATCAGAGCGTTGGTTCATAAGACCATTGTTTTTGTTTTCACAAGGGTGAAACATGCATGGTCAACTTGAATAGATCTAGAAAACTCTTTTCATTCACCTGCATCCTATTTGTCATTATGGAATCATCTGTTATCAGGGCATGTGAAGAATTCTCCATCCAAGGATATAGAGATTGGAGTTTCAGAATCAAGACATGCCTCTAAGCTCATCACTGTCTGATGTAGAAAGTGATCGAAGAAGGGCCATTGGTCATTTATGAAGAATCCACCCGTATCACGGAAACTGGAGTGGTCAAGGATAATGTACCAAAAGACCCCAGAAAGTACACATCTAAAGAAAGAAGAGAAGCAAATCTTGATGACTTTGCCAAATGAATTATCTCCAGTACGGTAAAAGGAGTTCATCTGGCTAAGATCTAAGATCTTGACACAACAATAGAGATGTGTAAAGCTTTGAGAGAACTAAGTCTAAGTTCTGAAGCAATGATCGAGAACAAGCTGTCTCTAGCGTGCAACAAGTTCGATGAATTCAAGATGAAACCTGGAGAAACCATCAAGCAGATGAAGAACAGGTTCATAGAAGTATTACTTGAAGTCTCTGCGTTTAATGAAAACAAGTACACATAGAGAGAGAAGAATCTCAAAATTCTCAAAGCATTACCACCAAGCTGGGAGATTTATTCAGCAATGCAGCCACTACGTGCTGTTTTCAACGTTCTGTCTATTGAAGCTCTATTTGATCATCTGGCTGTTCACGAATGTGACATCAGAAGGATACATGGATCGGATCACTCCTCAAGCAAGAAGAATGAAAACAATTCAAAGAAAGAGAAAACGATCGCCTTCAAAGCAAAGTGCAAAACAGATGAACCAGCGCCAACTGCAGCACCAGAAGAAGGAGGTTATGATAAATTGCTCAAAGAATTTTCCATGATTGCCAAGAGGATGGACAAGATGGAAATCAGATCAAGAAAGTATCGAAGGTTCTACAAAGATAACAAAAGCAGATACCAGAAGAACAAAGAAACTGAACTATCCGAGAACAAAGCTGAAAATAAAAGTAATGGTAAAACTCTTACCTCTATTGACTATACTTCTTATGGATGTGGAAGAACAGGTCACTTCAAGACAGATTGTCTTGATTTGTCAAAAAGCCATAGAGAAGAGCTACGAGCTAAAAGAGATCGAAAACTCAGAGCTCAACGCAAGACCATGATAACATAAGAAGATTCCAGCAGCTCAAGTCATCTATCTGATAGTTCATCAGATAATGATGAAGCATTCTATGCAGAAGAAACAGATGAAGAGTGGGATGAATGCTACATGGGTCTAGACAATGGACTTGACTAGAATGAGGTAAACTCTCATGTTTCTATGTCTTCAAATAAACTTGTGTATGATTCAGGAAATGAAGATGAACCAGAAGTGTAATGGGATGAAATTAATGAGATGTTTAAAAGCTACACCAGCATAAAGAAGCTATTCTCTGAAGTCATAAAGGAAAATGACAAGCTGAATGAAACTGTGAAGTTCTTGAGTGAAGCAAACACCAAGTTGTAATACCCTTAAATTTTAATTAGTACTTCATCGCTAATTAGAAATTTAATAAGGCATTGCATCCTCAAGAAATAAAAATAGGAAAATTTAAAATTTAAAGGTACTTAGTTGTAATTAGTGAAGATAGTGATCTAAGTGTGACTTAAGCATGATCTAGAAAAATGCTAGCATATTATGGAGAGATAACCATAATAAATAAAAATAAAAAAAAGGATGTTGGTCCCGAAAGAGCAAGGTTTGGTGTATGGGGGGGAATACACCAAATACAAACTTTTCAGTTTACTTGACAAGTTAATAGAGAGATCAAGCTATTCTATATAAGAAATTGCTTGGAAGGTGACTAGACAGGTCGATGAGCAGATCGATAGCAGTTTTAGTCCAAACAGATTACTCTCTAGTGAAAACACTTAGCTAATAATAAGAGTGATCCTATTACTTTCTGAGTGTTGAGTGAGTGCGGAATAATGGTGGATTTAGTCGGTGCTCTTTGTTTAGAAAACCTTTTAAAGCTTAATCGAGTATTTAGAGAATTGATTAAGAATGCAGTTTGTATGAGAGTGACAGATAGTGAATAAACAACTGAAAAATGCAGAAAGTAAATAACACAGTTATTTTTACGTGGTTCGGGAAACCCCCTACGTCCACGGTCTAATCCAAACTGGATTAAATATCCACTACTAGGATAGTCCAACCACAACTAGATTGAGACTTATGCACGAATAAGGGTCGTGTCCCTTTACAACTTACAGAAAACTACTGTAAACAGGGTATCTTCACGTTAATCCACTAGAAAACTACTAGCTAGCAAAGATCTCCTTCTTCTCTCGATAAGACAGACTTGAATCGAGGTTGGGTTGATGTGATTGCGATCACAAACTGTTTGGAGCTTTTGTCTGACGTGAGATAGAGATGCTTGAGAATGATTCTTCAATGTGGCGCTTGTAATCTCTTTTCAGACTTTAAAACTCCAAATATATATAGGCTTTGAATTTGAAATTCTAGCCGTTTATTGATTGGAGTGATTTGATTGTGGATTGCCAATCAATGTTATTCATCATATCTCTTTTTTCCTTGTTGAGTCGTTGACTGATTCTTCTTATGTATGGAAGGCAGATCGATTGTGATTACTTTCCTTCTTCATGTCAATCAGGGATTCTCCTTCCAATTCTTAATGGATGGTCTTTAATACTGGCATGGTAAGAGGATATGATGAGTAGGACAATATCTTCTGGTAGTTTTGATAGTTCTATCGATCTGTTGCCACTTCTGTCTGGTTGGTTCAATACTTTCTGTTTGACTGGAACCTTCTGGTTAGGCCTTTTCTGGTTTTTAATGCCTTTCTGGTTGAGTACTGGTTAAACACTTTCTGGTTGAACAACTTTCTGTTAAAGTTGATTTGCTTCAACTTTCTGTCCGAGACTTGCTTCAACTTTCTGTCTGAGACTTGCTGGTTCAACTCTCTGTCTGAGACTTGCTGATTCAATCTTTCTGTTTGAAAGTTTTAGATTCCTGTTACATAGGGATAGATAGTAGTAATATATATAGAGAACATGAGTAAACCTAAGTATGTTTTCGAGGAAACATCATCAAAACTCAAATTAATTGCGGGGTTCCCAACAAAGGAAAAGAAAAATCTCTAATTTTCTAGAATATGGTAGAAGTGATGAATAATCACTTTAATTAATTAAATCCAAATAAAATTAATTATTACTTATATAAAGATCTAGCATGTACTGTTGGGAACCTTTTTGATGATTGTGGAAATCATTATTTATATGTTT
>JAPKLX010000251.1:0-11093 GCA_026898415.1 Leonotis leonurus
GTGAATTAACAATTATTTAAAATCTAGATATAATTAGAAAAGAGATGATCCGGGTCGATTAATGGGTCGGGCCCTATTCAATTAAATTAGTTGGGTCTATAAATTTATGGACCATGGTGAAAAATATTTCTTAGCCCAAACCATAACAAAATAATTATTGGGCTAGATCTAGATTTAATTAATACTAATGGACTATTATTATTAAATAATTGTGTCTTTGGGCCTAATTAAATTGGACCTTGATTAGTTTAATTAATTGAATTAATTAAAATTATTAAACTTGATTAATTGATAATTAATAGTAGATTAATTATTTAATTAAATTATATTATTAATGATTAATAATTAAGGTTAATAATTAATTAAGAGTAATTAATTATTAAATGTGAAATCTTTAGTAATAATAATAATTATTGGGATTAATTATTATTTGATTTATATCAAACCTTAATTATTATTAATTATTTGTAATTATTTATTAATAAATAATTATATTACTTAATTAATTTAGTGAATCTAAATTAATTCAAATCGTGACATGAACCTTACGCGAACCTATCTAAAATTTCCGATTCTTATGTCGGATTTAATTGTTACAATCATATTAATTGCAAGCAAGCAATTAATTATTTATCGAATTAGTGAACGTTTATTTCATTTGAACGAAACTAAGGTTTTCGGAGAAAACCTTAAAGCTTCGTTGTGATTTAGTAGAATGGATATGAAACCCTTAAACCTATAAAATCATTATGTCTCGAGTCAACAGAGATATTCTAAGAACTCAATGATTCTAAATGTAACTCGTTACCTAAAGGTTCATCGAGGGGGTGACAGCTAAGGAACGAGAAGGAGAACCAGACTTGTCAGCTAATACTGGTATCTCAGGTGGGTTTACTATACAACCTATACTTTTGCTGTAATAAAGCATGTTCAAATAAAATATGAAATGATTGACATGCATAATTTTTTTTGTGTTTTATGTGTAATTCCTATCTGTGTTGAGCCATGTTTGTGAACTGGTCAACTTGTGAATAACGATCGGATCTTGAGCCATGTGTTGGTCAAGGTTAGTGCACACATGGGGAGTGAGATCGTGAGTCATTACGGACCGGTCCACATAGGACTGCGTGTCAGTATTGACCGATCCGGTGGAACCCAATATTAATGTATGGGGAAGCGGTAAAATTGCTCACCAACGTTATTGCTATTGTTTATGTCTGGGGGAGCGGTAACATTGCTCACCAGCATCGGTTACAGATATGGATGAGACACATGGAAAAGAGAGTGATCACTCTAACTTTTGGTTAAAATCAAATGAATATTTTGTATTCGCAGGTTATTTCAAGATACTTGTGTTATACTGTGATAATGCATGATCAATAACTGTTTGTTTTCGGCATAACCCACAGAGTACATCAAGTACTCAGCCCTGCTTGTATTTCCAAAAACTTGCAGGTTGAGCACGGGCAATGGTTGAAGTGCTGAGTAGACGCTGCTTTTTGTTAGTAGTAAGGGGTTAATACATATCTTCATATGTGTATTAATGGCTTTTGTTATTCCGCTGCAAACTTTTATTGTTTTCCCTAATGCTCTGGATTGTAAATCTAGAACCCTTCTGACGTATTTCAATTCTTGAATTTTGTATTCCATACTTTGAACCTTTTGGAACCTCTATCAGTATGTTGTTCTATTTGAGCCTCTAAGCTATTGACTCTTACTCGTAGCTGTTTCTGGACTATTGTAATCGATTATATTTTGAATTCCGGTGTTGTTTGTGATATCATCCTTCTTAACCATTTATTTAATTCACCACCAAGTCGCACTCCATGGATCCGTCCTTCAGGGAAATGAGGTCGTAACATGTATTTTATTAGTATAATAAAAATAGAGATTGTTATTGTACTCAAATGTATAATTGAACATTCATATGTCACTGAGCTTTTATTAAATTAGTTGGAATTGTCCAATATATCAGACCCACAAGTATTTAAATGTTACTCCCTCCATTCATCAAAATGGTTTACATTTTGTCATTTTGGGATGTCGACGAAAATGAAAATAGTTTACATTTGAAACCTTCCATTTATAGTAATAGACCTCACCACTAACTATACACAATCCAATTTAAAACAATATATCAAGTGAGACACAAACTCTACTAACTACACATTCCTATTAAAATCAACATACATTATTAAAACTCGTGTCAGGTCAAAGTGTAAACCATTTTTATGGATGGAGGAAGTTTTGTTATTTAATAACTCTAAGATCCAATAATAATAATTAGTCTAAATAATTAAAAATTATATTTAAATTTGAACATGTCATAATTTCGTAATTTTGTCAAGCTTGAGTAATCATTAAAAAAATTAAAAACTCACCAACATAGTTTTTATTTTTTTATTTTAATTCCCACGGATAGATATCTTATTCAATTAAGTACGGAATATTGCAGCATGATTTATTGCCTTAATCCTAACATAGTGTAATTAAAATGATATGGTGTTACAACATCAATTTCGGAAACTTGATTGATGAATTGATGTGAAATACTTAATTATTTATTAATTGAATCAACATAATGTGGAAATTAAGTTGGTTGATTGATGAAATGACCATAAGACCATTAATATTCATATTCTTATACACATTATGACACTTATAAATATGCTGTGTACTTTTAATTCAACTACACACCAAATTCAAAATTTTATTCACTTATTCACTTTTAAAGAAACATCTCATTTTGAAACTTAGAGTTGTTTGATCATATAACATGCATACTTATGGTAATGGTAAACAAGTCTCAAATGAAATAGTTGGAAATCATATTCATGGAATTATTAGATCCTATGATTGTAAGAGATTGAATGTTAAAATTATTGAAAGTAACATCCATTTTGATTAAATCTTCCATTTTTATTATTTTTAGAGTATTTATCTTAGGGTGTAGATTCATGTACTCACATTTTGCATCTATTACATTTAATGATTTATTGTGTAATTATATTTTATATTTAGGGTCTTGTAGTAGAAATGATATTTAGTGGGAATTAAATGATCATTGTAATGGAATGAAGATGAGAAAGTAATGAACTAATTCATTTCATTCCTATGGTTGGTATTCTTAAGGAAATGAATGAAAAAAATTATTATTTTTTAATTAAATTGCACTATTATAACAAAATGATCAAATTTGTGTAAATTCTAAAAATCAAGTTTGAATTTGGTTCAATAAATACAAATCGAGCTCAATCTCACTTTGCTTATTATTCGATTTAATAATGAATTCAAATTTGAACTCCAACTCGGCTCGAGTTCGTTAAATATTCGAGTTTGAGCTCATTAATTTTTTTTATTAAAATTATTTGTTATAATATATTTTATATTAATTTGACAAGTTCGTATATAAGTTCGCGAACTATTAGAAGCTTGGTGAGTTAAAATTATATTCGAACATATTCGTGAACCTTTTCGAATCGAATACCAATAGTCATGAAAAATAATTTTTGTTACCACATTTATTCATTGGTTGTGCAAAAGAAAATACTTAAAAATTATATAGGTCGATTTTCTTTATTTGGCCCAATAGACCAAGATCGGCCCGGTAAACATGACTCGACCCTAGCCCGCATGAAATTTTCAAGAAAAGTCTAAGAATAATTTCTAGAAGATAAATAACAAATATTTTTTTCAAAAATGAAATGAACTTCATTCTTAATAATTGTGAATAACTAATATCAAGGGTAGTGAAATGAATCGTTAATCATATGCTCATGGATTTACTGATTCCTACAAAAATGATCATTCCTGATTATTATTGTATAACAACCATGAGATAAGGAATAAAAATAGACTCGACCATTGCTCAATACCAACCATCCCCTAATTGGAGAATTCATGTCATTAAAATTTAAAATATTGTATTTAATTGTGCAATATTTATTGTAATTCTACATGCAATATATGTATATATTATATGATTGTAAGAGGTTGAGCTTTAAAATTATCGAAGATAACGTCTATACATTCGTGGTGTTTGACATGTTCCACAATAATATGCATTATAAAATCACCAGTAATCCATTTAAGTCCGTATGTATAGAATGCAAAGATTCAAGTGGCTCTGATTATTTAAAATAATTTTTCGTCGTATATGTTTGTTTTTCGGTCATTTGATAATATATTAATGACCGGCATTGGTAATAACTTTATCTATTGGTTCCTTAATATATTTTAAAATAAAAATATTAATAATGTTATATCTTAATTGTATTTGAAAAAATCAGATGTAATAGGCGCATCTACCTGGCACGGTGTCGATCTGACGGAACTCAGTCGTTATCACTCCAGTTAAGATAAATTTATAATATCTATCCTCTTTACTAGGTTCCGCTAGTGGCAAACATATGGTCGATCCCACATGGAGTTGGTGAAGTTCTCTCTCGATGTCACTTTGGGGGTTTTGAATTTGGGTCTTGTCTTGGACAAGAAGTCGTAACCAAGCAAAAAAGTAAATACAAAAAAGTAAAATAAAAAGGAAATATCAAAGATATTTAATAAAGAAAGCAACTTGACTTGAAATTGATTCATTGAGTCTTTATGTCTTGATCATCGGCAGCTTGACGCGTCTAGGGTTAGTAGTGGCGTTTTCCAATTGCACTTATCCCTCTTGCACGCACCACGAGCGTCTGCGGCATGAGAATGAATATATAGGGGTTTTGAATGGGTCTGAGCCTTCTCTGATGGCAGCTTGACGCGTCTAGGATTGGTGGTGACGCTTTCCTTATTTGGCAGATCCGCCCTTGTATAGAAGATACTCCTAATTCTCCAAATTTGCGTTGGATGGAAATGGAGATCACTTTCCTTATACGCGCATGGAAAGTCTTCACCCCCCTCTTTTGCATCTTGTCTCTCGTCTGCCGCTATCATCTGCTGCCTCCTTCTCCTTCGTCTTGGTTATGGTGGTTTCCAAATCTGGCTCCAACAATTGTTGAAGTATGATCCTGTGCGGTACTTTATCCCGAACTTCAATTTGCTCAAGGTGATTCGCACATAACCTTAGCCTCTTTCATACGATGAAATATGCAAAAATAGGACACAAAAATGCAAGAAAAGACACAAAATGAAATATGCATTTTCGAAACAACATAATTAATGCTTTAAGGAGCATTAACTAAAAAGGTTTTGCCAAAGTAATACTTTTAGCAAATTCTTATTTATCTTTTATATGCATTAAAAAAATAATCCCTATACTACTTTTAAAAGAACATCATTAGTCCTTTATATAAATTTATTATATATTATTTTTAATCACATTGATCGCTTTTATATATTTTCTTTAAATTTATTATTTATATTTGCATTGAAGTGATGATATTTAATTAAAAATTTTAATTTTATTTATGTATAACGAATAGAAGACAAATGTGGTTGACATTTACATAAAGTTGGAATTTATCATTTTATTAATAAATATTTAAATATAGGTATCAATTAAAACAAATATTTACAATATATTTGTTTTATTTGATTTTTCTTATTTACATGTATACTTTCATTTTCATTCCAATAATTTCTTTATGGTATTATTTGTATACTAGCATGTAATACAATATTATTGGTAAACACTCATTTTATATGTTTTTATTGATACGATTGGTATTAGTTCGTGTTTTGTTTTGGAGTGTTTCATGTCTTATTTTGTGTTCGTTTTACGTTTTGTTTTGTTTGATGTGTTATAGGCTTTGGTGAAAACGACTTGATTTGACCATCATGGTGTGAATGACGAGACAACATATGTGTCATACCAAGAAATGGATCAAAGATTGAAGCACGAGTGCAGGGGCACGAGAAATCAAGCATATCGCTAGAAGAAGCAAAAAAATGTAAATTTCCTATAAATAAGGAAGTGCTATCATCATGCTTGGAGAACCATAATATTAAAGTTCATCTCAATAGGAGTCTGTAGCCGCAAACGGATCCAAAATCGGAGTTGAAACGAGGGAGAACGAGCCAAAATAAAATCGATGCGCGGAAGACAACAACTTCGGCGATCCAGCTTGGTGGTTGCCGAAGTTGCATGCGTTTTACGATTTTCGGTTATTAACACGCGGAAATAGACCCCTATCTTCAATCCAACCCCAAGACTATATATAAAGGCATCATTCTTGAGCCCTAGACCAACCTTAACTCCAAAAAAAGGCAAAAGCTTTTTTTTTATTTGTTAATATTTTGCGAATCGAGAGTTTTATACATTGTTGAGTTGAGATAAATTCGAAGAAATAGTTCAAATTTTGTAATCTTCAATTATTGATACTGGTAATCGGCCTAAAGAAATTTAGCGTCATGACCCCCATCCAATTTTTGGGTCAATTCCCCCTTCATACTACCAAAAAATGAGATTCTTGTCGAATCTGAGTTTGCTGCTCCAACCATTACCAAACTAATACGTATTCCATTTAGTACTTCAGGTGCTTCTGCTGGGTATAATGTAAATTCCGTAGCGGATCAATTCCAACAAGCCTTTCAAACTAGTACTTTTTGTAATTGACTTTATAGCTTCTTCAATAAACGCTGGTTTTTCGATCAAATTTTTAATGACTTTCTAGTCAGATCGTTCTTGCGTTCACTTTTATTCTCTTATTTTCCATAAATCATAGTTTAAATTAGTTTTATTCTTCCTGCAGGAGCGTTTGCGATCAAGGACTGACAACCCAAAGATCAAGATTCCTACGAAGGGAGTTTATGTTTATTTATTTATTTTCAGTATCGTTTTTATTTAGCTAAACTCTTTGAGATTCTAGGGGTTTTGTAAGACCTATTTCTTTTAATGGATTCGTAATATTATCTTCTAAATTTCCTTCTTATGCTTGTTCATGATTCATGGTTTTAATTCCCATGTTTTGATAATTGGCCATTATTATTACATGCTAGTTATGATTTCGATGTCTTATCCGAAATTGAATTCATAGTCGATTGTTAAACCTAAATTATATAAACCTAGATTCTCGCAAATATACGAGGTCTATTGTACGTGACAAGTTAACCCTAGTCGAGTCTCGATGGAAAGCTTAACAGGATGATTCTAATCCTAAGTGTTATTAAAACAAGAAAAGAAACTTAAACACTCTAATCAAGATAAAGCAAGAGAAATATCAATAAAATAAATAAACAAGAATAATTAAATGGTGGGACTCGGGATCTAAAGGTCTAGAGTTCAGAAGATCTATAACCGACTAAATCATGCTTTTATGATTTATGCAATTGTTCATTCATCAAGGGCTTCTTAAAAGTTAGTCTAGTTATTAACTTACGTATTCATAAATAGACGACAATCATGACTTGCGTATTAAATCACCCTAATAAGAATTCCTCAATTATCAACAATGATTCACAGTCAATTAATGATTTCCCAAAGTTGCTTAATTACAAAATTTTGTATTCAATAATTAAGCCGCAATTCTAACTTTCGTATTTGAATCACACAATAGAAAAATCATAAATAAACAACGAATTACAATTCCTACGTTTCCGATTTAGAATTCATGTATGATTAAATCCTTAGTTTATATTGGAACCATTTCTCGATCTCAAACAATAAACGATAAATTAAAACGGTGGTCAAGCGGTTCAATTAAACAAGAACATGAATCAAGAAGCAATCAATAACAATTAAAGAAATTCATAAACCATAGGTAGAGAATGACTATTCAATCCATTCAACAATCAAAGATAAGAATTAAAGAAAACTTATTAAAGATAGAATCTTGGATTGAGCGTCAAACTCGCCCTCAATCTTCCATCCCGAGGCGAAATTATAAAGAAAATAAACTAGTAAAAGTGTTCTAGAGTTCTAAGATGAAAAAGAAAGGAAAAGTATGAAAATAACACGCCAAAATGCAGTTTAAATAACCAAAAAGTCGCTCTTAAATCGCGCTTAGCGGTAGCTGGGATGGGCATACTGCCTCCCCAGCGCGCTGCGCCCAGCAGGCGTTGAGGGTCCAGTGACCGCTGGCCCTTGGCTCCTGCTCCGTCTCGCGCACTTCTAGCCCGTGGCCTCCTAGACAACTCTCGACCGACTTCCTCGACTTCATTGCTTCGCCGACTTAGTTCCTTTCGACTTAGTTCAGCCACTCCTACATCCAACCTAAAGATAGAACACAAACCGGCGTAGAGACGAAATAAAACACGCAAAAAATCAATAAACAAAAAAAAAATAAACACGACTCAATGATGATATAACGCAAAAAAATGGACTAAACAAACCCCACCACACTTAACCATTGGCTTGTCCTCAAGAAAAATCTAATCACAATACATATTTGAGTTAAGTAGAAAATCAACACGAAAGCCCAATCAACCATTCAGACCTACAATACGAGAACTTAGACTAGAAGCAATTCTCAATCATGCTTAGTCAACTAATCAAAACTGTAGTGTTGCCCGTTAACTAAACCAAATAACAAGTACACAATCACGATATATACACATCTCACATCTCCCTAACATTCAACATGTAAAATCCCCCTCAAAATCTTTTAAGAAGGAGAGCAATAACATTTTAAGGGAATTGATCATTGGGTATAAACTTTGACGGTTCACATCGAGTATCCCAATGTGTTTTTCCATACTCATTATCAAAGATAAGAGTAGTAGAGCCCACAGACTTAACTCGACCACTTATACACGTCCTTCTAGCATTTTTTACTCCGTCCGACTAAGCTTGACACCTTTTTTCCAGCACGGTTATTAAGGAGAGTGTATAAAGTAATGTAAAAGGTATAAAGGTGGTAGGGTCCACACCTTTTTGAAGAGATAATTTTTGTTATTTTTGGAATGTGTCAAGCTTAGTGGGACGTTCCAATAAAAAAAGTGTGCCAAACTTAGTTGGACAAAGGGAGTATTATATATATATTTTTTTTTCAAGATGTTTTTCTCTTGATTTTTTTCAAATAATAAAGGGAACAAAGACATGTAAATGACAAGGAGTATCACTGATAATCCAAATTATGACTGGCACAAGTTATCTAGTTAAGTAACATGCCCCACTAAATGGGCCTAATCAAACAACCTAGCCTAATAAAAAATCGAACCAATCTAAGTCCTACCACCATACATACTGCTGACGAGCCCGTTTTTCATGCTCTATTTTTTTCTTGTTCTAGGTCTAGATAAAGTCTTTTCTCTTTGTTTTGTCTTGTTTTGTGTCTGGGAGGACACGAGTTTGGATGGGCAGGATGCAGTTCGAAGCTGGAGGTCATCTCGAGAAAGAGGCAAGTTTGCACACAAAGCACCTTGGGCAGTCTGGAGCTCAAGACAATGTACCGCTGGAGTCAAGGAGAACACCGTGGCCAAGATAAGAAGGAAGGCATGCACAACTGGAAGCGCAGAAGACGAAGGGTAAGGAGCTGGGAATTCGCGGAGGATTTATTTCCTTACGTGGAAAAGGAAAAAGATTTTCCTTTCCTTCCAGCGAATATTTGGAGGATTGATAGTATCTCCTTTACGCGGAGAATCACATCAGGGAATGAAAGTCCAACCATGCACCCTAACCGCTCCTACCACGAAGCTCAGTCCCATGAAGACATTATATAAAATCCCGCTTTGAAGCAGAGACACACGAATTCGAGGGGTGCAAAGGAGGGAAGACGTCCAGCTGCTGCTTCTTCTAGTCTAGGCCATGTTCTAAATTTAATGAGTGATTGAGAGGAGAAAAAAAAGTCCTACGGGCAAACTTAATTTATATTTATGTTTATACTTTCGGCCTTGGTTAGGGTTGGTCATGCCAAGAGGATATTTTGGTAATCATATTTTCGCTCTTTAATATAAGTATGATTTTCTTTATTTCATTTGTGTTATTTAATTTCTGTATGAGTAGTTATGTTTATTTACTTGGCTTGAGAAAAATGAATTGAGTCTTAAGTTTATAACGTCTTGAGAGGTCCAAATGTACATATAGTTGTATTTGCATGTTCTTAAAGCCCTGGATTTGATTCTTATACAACTTGATTGAGTCATTGGTGTTGTCCGGCTGATAGCAATCTTGGGCAAAGTCAGGTTACCATTGCGAACTGGAAATTCCAAGTGTTAGCGACTTCCTGCTTGCTAGTAAGAGGGATCAACATGGTGATGTAGGTGGGGACGCCATGGGTGGGGCGTCTGAGATGGAGTACCCATGGTTGCGCAGTCCCGCTAATGCATATTTGAGTATGCTGGAGTAAGTTTGGCTCGAGCGCAAGCTTGGGAAAGGGGGATAAGAGAGTGAGTAACCTTACCTTTTGGGCTGAAAAAATATGTTGGGCGAGGCTTAAGTGGTTACGTGATGAGTAAAAAGGGAGTTGTCTGAGTGATGCGTTTGGGTGGTAGGAGTAAAACCTCATTCTTATGCTCGCCTCTAACCAATGACATGCGAGTACAACAAATATCTTTTTACCAGTGATCAAGACATAAGTCAAGACTTAAGGATTTTGACCCAAGTCAAGTTGCTTTCTTATTTAAGTATCTTTGTTGTTTTCTTTTCATTATTTACCTTTTTTCAGTATTTACTTTCTACTTGGTTACAGCTTCTTGACTAAGGTAAGACTAGACTCAAAACCCAAATTGTGACATCGAGAGGTGTTGGTCCCGAAAGAGTAAGGTTTGGTGTATGGGGGGGGGGGGGGAGAATACACCAAATAAAAACTTTTCAATTTACTTGTTTGATTATCAGAGAGATCAAGCTATTCTTAAAGAAGAAATTGCTCGACATATGACTAACCAGATTGATCACTAGATCAATATCAGATCAGTCCAAGCAGATGGCTCTCTAGTGTAAACACTTAGACAATAATAGGAGTGATCTTATTATTTTCTAAGTATTGTGTGTGCGGAAATATGGTGGATTTAATGAGTGCTCTTATTAAGAAAACCTTAGGAATTAGTCAGATCGATTAAGCAGATTGATTGAGATGCAGATTATATGATAGTGCAGAAAGTTAGAATAATAAACAACTGAAAGTAAAGATGCAGAAAAATAAAGAATACAGTAGTTTAACGTGGTTCGGAAAATCCCTACGTCCACGATCTGGTCAAAACTAGACCAGATTATCCAC
>JAPKLX010000251.1:11103-75599 GCA_026898415.1 Leonotis leonurus
ATCGATCTGGTGCTTCGCTGTGATCATCGATCTGGTCGGTGATCTGGTCGCTGTCTGTTACAGCAGATCGATTTCTTCTTGGCATGAATTCTTGCCCTTCATCCTATACTATTTATGGAAATGACTTCTATAGGAATAATTCCTTTACATGCTAAGTCATCTCCTAATCAGTTCTCTATCAGAATTCACTTTAAAAGTAGTGATCTGTTAAAAACGTAGAATAGTTTAACTCATACAAGGACTAAGTGTGTTTCGAGAGATCATCATCAAAACTAGAATACATTAGGGTTCCCAACAAGAGGAATCCACCAAGTCCCTGTGGAATCGACCCTGTACTTGCCACTATCGGAACCTAGTGAAGAATGTAGGTATTTATAAATTTATCTTGACCGTAGTGATAACAATTGAGCTCCGTCAACTGCATACCAAGGCTTAACATGCGAATAAACGACTATCATCAAACATATTTTCAACTATACAAGCAAGATAACACGCATCTGAGGCATACGACAAACAAATAAATAAAAATAAAACTTAACAACGAAATGCAAAAAATTCCACCCCCACACTTAAAGCATTCTACGCCCTTGTAGTATGGAAAGGAGAAGGGAGAACGAAGACTTCCATGATGAAGACACAAGTTGGCAACAAGCTTGAAAGTCAAATGACTCCCTAGATCGATACCTGCACACACAAGAACAAGAAAATCAAAGCATAATACCGAACTAATAAAAATAAAACAAATAAAGAAAAGAAAAAGGAAAAGAAAAACCTATACGCCGGATCCCGCAGATCCTGATACTAGTCGGAGGGTGGAAATGGAAAACGTCGAATTCTGTGCTCACCTGCAATTCAAGATCGCCATTCGGCTATTTATTTATTCATGATTCGTGGTTTTAATTCTCATGTTTTGATAATTGGCCATTATTATTGCATGTTAGTTACGATTTTAATGTTTTATCCGAAATTGAATTCATAGTGATCACACAAATGCATGATACATGTTTCCCCTTGAGACCTAACGGAGATATGTGAACTTTAGGAGGCTATTCTTTATGTGCTTTTTGTAATTGGTTTAATTCTCTTAAGATCTAACGGAGATATAGATTAAATTAGTCCATTCTCATAGACTATCATATCTGGGAGTATGTGGTTATTTATGTGGACCTTCACATGCATTATGATTAAAATAAGATGATTAGATTTAATTTTTGAATTCATTAACTCATTTAGTGTTCATACATTACTCCTGAAATCTCCTCTTTATTATTTGTTTATTTTATTATAGTTTCGCGAACCCGTAGGCTATTTTATATTGATTCGATCTCATTAAAATTTCTTTTTGCCTAGATAATAATTAAATCTCTAAAAGAATTAACCAGTGTGTTTCTCTTATCAGTCCTTGTGGATACGATACTATACTTGCTCTATTCTACACCTATTTACGTGTTCAAAATAGTGCGATCAAATTTTGGCGTCGTTGTTAGGGACTGTGTCGATTACTACACTATTAATTTTACTGATATTTGGTTATTAATTTAGGTTTTTATTTTTATTTTATTTAATTTGTTTCTTCCCTCTCATGTTGTGTATAATCACAAGATCCAAGCAGACGAAGATAATCCAACTCAACTTGGAAATCAAAAGAACACATAAAAGGGAGACGAGCACCGCGATGAGCAAAGATCCGTTGGAGAGTTGTCTATTGAATTCTACTAATATTGACAATCTCAATGACTCATGTGATGAAGTAGTAGAGTATCTAGCTATGCTCTTTGCTAATGGGGAACAGCCGCGCAATTCAGTTCATGTTTGGATATCGACGTGCCGGTTGAGGGAGGTGCTAAGCTCGCAGAGAACTCAATATCTGCCCCCGCACCAGTATCCACTCCGAAAGTCAAGTTGAAGTCGTTGTCCGATCACCTCATGTATGCATTCTTGGGCGAAGAGGACACTTATCTTGTGATAGTTTCATCAACACTCCCTTTTACCAAGCTTGACAGACTATTGAGGTTTCCCAGGCAGTACAAATCAGTCATAGGATGGTCTACCTCCAAAATCAAGAGAATACGTGCATCTATATGCATGCATCACATTTTGCGTAAAGCGCAGCTGCAAAGACGATTAAATCCTGCAATGCAAGATATAGTACGCAATGAGACTTCTAATTTTCACATCCCTTGATATCACGAGGTATCGTCTAGCTAAGACGCTAAACGTAGCACTTGTTGGAGTTAACCCAACGATATTTTTCTTTTCGTTTTAATAATACAAATTTCATATATATTTTTCCCACCAAAATTATTTTGAACTTGATGTTCTAAAATAAATTTGGGGGAGGGGATATGATATGATATGTGTATTATTATTTATTTTTTTTCTATTTCCGTATTGTTTTTATTTATATTTTAGTTTTTTGAGTCTTGAGTTCGTAGAGTAATTTTTTTTATTACTAAGTTTGAGTGTTTAGATACTATTAATATTTAAGTGAGATGCCGATGATGGTTTCTTGATTTGATATTATATGATTTAATGATTTAAGAGTTGATCTCGATTTTTTGAACATTCTGAACAAAAAGCTAGTGAGGAATTGAGTCTTTAACTGTCATCATATGAAGTTTATTTCTTTCATTGAGAGATTGTCATTTGTCATACATGTATTCTTACTTCTAGAACTTGCTTTGGTTTCTTGGTCAAGATGCTATTATGTGCGAAGAACTTGGATATGATTTTAGGCCCTTTTTGTTAGCCACATCTTACCTAAACACTCTCCCTACTTATAATCTCATTTGAACCCATTTTTGAGCCTTATAGCCGTTCTTTTCTAGCCGGACGACGATAGGGGTGATGAAGGTTAAGGGAACCATGGATTGCATGATTTAGTTGTTGGATTTGGGTATTTGATGGGTGAGAGGGAAAAATTCATGAAAAAGATGTGTAATTCTCATAAGTTCGTGTTTGAGTATTGAATTAAATGCAATGAAATAAAAGAAAAATATTGAAAATGCATTTGAAAAAAAAGAGATCAGTTGTTCAATAAGAGCATAAGAGAATGCACCAAGATTTGAGTTGTATATTGCAGGAGTAGAAAATATTTGGTGTAGATCATAATTGATAAGGATTGATGTTGAAGAATGATTAAAAATCTAGTCACTTGGCCAAATTTTCCCACCTTAACCAATATCCCTACATTATAATCCAAATAAAAGTCCTAATTGATCATTGTTGAAGCACATGTGAAAGTGATGGAGAAATTAGAAGAATTGCAAGCCTATGATAAGCGAGTTGCATTGTATTGACTTATTGAGTGATGATTGTCCCATTATAAACTTGAGTGATGAGCTATAAACTTCACGTGAGGTTCTATTGTTTAATTTTCGAGAGTAACTTTTGTGCTTGAGGTGTATGAATTTGCTATAGGCTTCCATGAATTATGAAAGTAAAGGAAAATGTTTTTGATTTCGTGAGGTATCAATGATCTTAATTATTGACTCATTCGTGTTTATTATTTATGTTCTTCTAATTATTCGAGGACAAACAATGATTTAAGTTTGGGGAGTTGATAACTCAATTTAGCTATATTTTAGTAGTCTTATGATTGTTTATAAGTTGGTTTTATTATTCGTTTTGAGTCATTTTGAGTCGTTTTTAGTTTATACTCCCTCCGTCCACGATAGTTTGTTACGTTTTGACTGGGCATGCATTTTAATGTATTGCTTTGACTTTAAGTGGAAAGGTGTGTAAGAAGTGTAGTAAGTGGAGATAGGGTCCCACTTTTGTTTTGTTTGAGATTGATTAAGTAAAAATTAATGTACGTGTAATAAGGTAAGTGGAGATAGGGTCCCACTTTTATTTTGTTTGAGATTAATTAATTTTATCTTTATTAATTTGAATAATTAAATTCATTAATTAATCTGACCAAGTGTAGTATACTGCATTAAACAAGATTAAACAATCATTAATTAGATGAATTAATGACTGCTACGAAAGGTGTGATTCCTTAAATAATTAAGGCATTAATTAATCTGTAAATTAAGAATAATTAAATACATAATTTAATTACTGGAACTGAAAAAACGTTAAAGCACTAGGTAATGCATTAAACTGAAAAATAGAGATCATTCATTAAATAAAAACACCACACAAGTTGTTGATGTGATCCAAAAATTATGAAGGGAAATACCAATTATTTTTATCCTACCAAAAAAGCTCCAACTTAAAATTCAAACTACACTTAACATCTATAAATACAAAATAAATGCTCCTTAAATACAACTGTAGATTCAGTTTGCAAAATTAAGAAGAGTAGGTAGGAAGAAAATTAAAGAGGCATGGCAAAAGTGAGCAGAAAGAGTCAGAAGCTGAGTAATGAAGAAAAGAATCAATTGGGGCAGTGGTTTATGATGCAAATGCAATGGTCCAGCTTGAGGCGCGTGGGGCTTTAATAGAAGCTCAAACAATCTTCAAGCTTAGTAGGCAAACTGTATGGAGGCTTTGGAAGGAGACTAAGTGTCAGATTCTACTTCATCAACCTGTGCACCTGCAATCGAAACAAAACAGATGTAAGCATTTTGACAAGATGAATATAGATAGTGAAGCAGTTAAGGCACTTACTTTCCTTGTGAGATCTTCAATTAGGAAGATGACTACTAAGTTAGGTGTAAGCAAAAGCTTAGTAGGTAACTGGGTGAAAGAAAAACAATTAAAACCCCACACAAATGCAATTAAGCCTATAATAATTGTGCAAAATAAGATTGCTAGAATGAGGTGGAGTTTGAGTCACCTTGATACAACCATGGGCTGTGAAGCTATGGTTCTATATGACGAAGACTAGTGACAAGTATTACTTGCTGCCCAACGAGATACAACCATACAGAAGTTGCAAATCAAAACGGTTCATTACCAAGGTGATGTTTATGTGTGCAGTCAGTAGGCCACATATTTTAGATGATGGTACCATCTTATTTGATGGGTAATATGAAATTTTCTCATTTACAACTATGGAAACTGCAAAAATAACTCAAAGAATCGAATGAATGGCACATTGGAGACAAAACCAATTCAATCCATAACAAAGGATGTCATCAAGTATTGCATCATAAACAAGTTATCAATTTCATATCAATAGGCCATAACATATGTTGTGCTCAATCCACAACACATACCCTCAACAAAAATTCATCATAGGTCTGACCAAGCACATGTTTAATGCACATCATATTATGTAATAGCCTCCTAAACTGTGAGTTGTAAACTCACAGTGGTTTCTTTTAACATAAATTCTGAAGAATATGTCACATGCACCATATAACAGATCACATATCACATTATCACATATAGCATCACCAAAAAATCATAATAGGGCTGAACAAGTGTAGTATACTGCACATCATATAAAAAATAACACAAGCACATGGCAGATTATGCAATTAGACTCCTAAACTGTGAGTTTAAACTCACAATGGTTGCTTTTAACATAAATGCTCAAGAACAGGTCACATGCACCATATAATAGATCACATATCACATTATCACATATACCTCAGCAAAAAATCATCATAGGACTGACCATGTATAGTATACTGCACATCATATGAGAAATAACATAAGGACACCATTCATTTTGCAGATTATACCCTCAATCAAAGCTAAATGGCCAACAAATGCAGCCAAACATATCATCCTTCAACAGGATAATGCAAAGCCTCATAGAACACATATTGATCCAGACTTTATGAGAGCAACAAATTCAGATGGATTCAATATAAACTTAGCATGTCAGCCACCTTACTCACCTGATTGCAATGTAAATGACCTAGGATTTTTTAGAGCCATTCAAAGTATACAAGATGATAAAGTATGCACTGGTGTTGATGATCTCATAAAGAATGTTCAAGAAGCTTTTCAAGAACTGACAACAACAACATTAAACAATGTATTCCTAACACTTCAAGGCTGCTACATAGAGATATTGAAGGTCAAGGGGTGCAACAAATACAAGATACCACACATGGGAAAGGGTAGGCTGATTATGGTAGGAACATTGCCTCAATGTTTAGGGGTGGATGGACAACTGATAAGAGATTGTTTGGGATTCATACAGTTGGCAGAGAATAATGGTGGTGCAAGTTACAACATTGATAGTGTGTAGACAACTTTTGGTATATAAGATAAGCAACTGACTTAGTTGCTAGTAGTTTCTTAACATGTAAATACTTATTTTTCCCTTTACTACGATTTATTAAAGTCTCAATTTTTATCTTATTGTATCATAGACTTAATCACCTTGCACAGAAACACACAAAAGAGCCACATAATCAACCTCCAAAAACTATACTTTTTGTTAAGCATATGTGGAATGTATGAAGGTATATCATGCATCTAGCATATGACACCCACCCTCCTCAGAATCACTTCATGACAGAGTGCTTTTAACATATACCATCAGCAAAAAATACACCTTGCATAGAAACACAATGCAAATCAAAATATGTAGTGGAAGCATAAAATTTGGCTCTATGGGTTTCATCTTGCATATACCCTCAGCAAAAAAGCATCATAGGCCTGACCAAGTGTAGTATACTGCACATCACAGATCACAATAGCACAAGTATAGATCACAAATCAAGAACCATTTCAAAAATCACATCTTCACAGGGCTCTGAAGAACCATATCAGAAATCACATGCAGGAGAGTCAACAAGCCTAGAAACAGATCATAGGCCAGAAATCACATGCATGAGAGTCAACAAGCCCATAAATCAAAGGCCAACCACGCCCTCAACAGATCACAAATCAAGAGCACGGGCCAACTACACCCTCAACAGATCACAAATCAAGAGCACATGCCAAATACGCCCAAAATCGAAACAACAAACCCTAAAAATTTTACCTTTCTCATTACCAAAAAGGAATGGGACAACCATGGGAAACCATATCCCAACCAATTTCCTGAACCAATCCTTCTTCTCCTCTAACCAGTTGCATTTCCCAGCCACATCTAGGGTTTCATCCACCACGACATTCATTGGATGAGTTGGCTTAGATCTAGCGAGATCTAAGTCAATCTCTTCCAAGAATGGTGTTTCTTCCACCAAAGTATCTAATTCACCAAAGAAATAAGAGAGTTCCTTCCATAAATCACAATATACATAATTGGTAGAGGTCGGGGTAGTGAACTTAGATGAAGGTTCGTAGGGCGAAAAAGAGGGTGGCGATTGAGAATCACCCATGGCGAAGGTCGGAGAAAAAAGAAGAGAGGTGAAGGTTCTAGGGTTTCAGGATGCAAGAACGAGAGAGAGGGATAAACAAGAGATGCTTCTAGATAGAATGTGGAGTGTGTCGATAGTGATTAGGTATGATTAGGATTAGGTTAAGTGTAGTATAATTAGGGTTAAGTAATGGGCTGTTTGTTTATTAATTGGGCTGTTTGTGTTTTAATTGGGTTGGGTAATTTTAGTTCAAGTAAAAATATTGTGGGCCCATTAGTGGCAAATTTGCAAATAATGAAAATCATAAGGATAAAATGTAGTCCCAAAATAGAAAGTCAAAACGTAACAAACATTGGTGGACGGACCGAAATGGAAAAACGTAATAAACATTAGTGGACAGAGGGAGTAGCATTTATTTCTTGTTTTTGTTTAGTTTCCTTTGTTTTCTTTGAATTTTCTTGTTTTTATGGTCAGGAAATGGATAAGTTTGAAAGCATATAGTTAAAGTTCATCTCGATAGGAAACCGTAGCCGCAAACGGATCTAAAATTGGAGTTGAAACAAATGAGAACGAGCCAAAACAAAATCGTTGCGATCGTTGAAGTTGCGCGTATTTTGTGATTTTCGATTATTCATTCGGAAATCAACCCATATCTCTAATTCACGCATCATGTACTATATAAGGGCATCATTATGGAGTCACAGAGACTCTCCAGACACTTTTACTCTATAATTTTTCATAGTTTATATTCTAGATTAGTTTTCTACATCCCGGTGGAGAGATTGTGATCAAGGATCGACAACCCGAAGATCAAGAGTTCTACAAAGGGAATTTTCATGTTATTTTTTTACTTTCTAGTATTTGCTTTTATTTAGCATAACTAAACACTTTGAAATTTTAGGGGTTTTTGTAAGACCTATTTTGATTAATGAATTCGTAATATTATTTTTTAAATTTTCTTCCTATGTTT
Organism: Leonotis leonurus; assembly: GCA_026898415.1. NCBI lineage: Eukaryota > Viridiplantae > Streptophyta > Magnoliopsida > Lamiales > Lamiaceae > Leonotis > Leonotis leonurus. Next base: position 19,285 of record JAPKLX010000251.1, read on the forward strand.
GTTCATGATTCGTGGTTTTAATTCTAATGTTTTGATAATTGACAATTATTATTAAACGCTAGTTATGTTTTTTGATCTCGTATTATTATTGTACATATTGATTTGTTCTAGGCTCATATTTACAAAATCAAATCATCATATTTTTATGTATTCATAGGTGAGACATGCATATCAAATACATTTATCATTACCAAGATGATGGTGAATATAAACTTACACGATATCAAAGAATTTAAACAAAATCTTCTATTATTATTTTTGGGATTATTTAATGTTTGAACGCAATCTTAATCAATTAGATTATTACTATTAAATTTATTATTTTTTATGAGGTTGCATGTCGATATTAAAGAGAGTTGATATTGAAGAGAGTTTTGATAGTATAACAATACAATCTAAATTTTTTGGATATAATGTAGACGAAAATATCATTAGTGATCACACTTTGGTCACTATAAATGAATTGGTTGATGGAAAAAAAGAGGGTAAGGTTTGGATATGGGAGGGTAGATTATGTGCTGTGAAAACGTGGTTGGTATTATAACTCGTGCATCAAATGTATGAGGAAAGTCTCTAAAGATTGAAATAAATACTTTTGTCATAGTTGTAACTTAGAGGATGCTAGCAAAAATTTAAGGTATATGTTAGTATTATTATTTCTAATGGAAGTGGTGATGTTCGTTCATTATTATTGAAAAAAGAATGTGTTGAGTTTGTTGGCAAAATCGTAATGGAGTTAAATCATGATGAAGTAAGTTAATTTATATTATTTAAATTATTTATTTATAATATCTCATTCTAATTTACATATGATTTTTATAGTTTAATGGAGATTATAAAATGCCGTAAGAATTTTTGTTCCTTATTGGTCGAAACAAAATATTCAAAGTACAAATGAAAGGAGATCAAGAGAGCAAGTCAATATCTAAATATTTTGGGATGAGGAGTGTTTAGTCTCCTTTTGTTCGTCTAAACTTATGATTTCTGTGTTTTTATTTATACTATTTTTCCTCGTTCCGTGATGTTTTGGCTCGATTTATGTTTCAGGATCATTGGCCTAAACGAGCGTCGAAGTTGGAAAAGAAACGAAGAAGAATCAAGAAACGAGGAGAAAATGAAGACAAGTGCTGAGGCACTAATCAGCGGTCGCGTGAAACTCCACGGCCGCTGACTAGGCCATACGCGCCAGCGCCCGAGCCAGCCGAAGAGCGCGCGCTAGAGCAAGTCAGCGGTCGCTGACCATGCTCAGCGGTCGCTAACTTTGCGGCTAACTTGGGGCCGTTGCAACCGACCCTAGATTGGCATGGAGCCACTGGGTCAGCGGCCGCTGACCCCTACGCGGTCGCTGACCCGCTTCTCGCTTATATATGCTCGGTGTGATTTTCATTCGGGAGACATTACTTTCGACTGGACTTTCATCTCCAGTTTTCACACGACTCTTTAGACTACTTTTCCAACACTTTTTTATATATTTTCCGTTCATAGATTAGCTCGTCTTGACCTCGATCCGAGAGTCGAGACCTAGATAGTTCTTTACATTATTTTTTGCTTTCAATTTAGCCGATTACAACATTCGTAGTTTGTAGTTCGTTTTCTGATTTTTTCGTTGTGGATTCAAAGACCATTTGCAGTTCTTAATTCAAGTTCGTTCGTTTTCCCTTTACTTATTCTTGTTTCGTTTATTGCTTTAAATTCATTTTATTGTTTATGCTTTTAATTTCTTATTCCCTTTTCGATTTTCAGATTTCATTCCGTATTTCTTTTGCATTTAATTTCAAGGTTATTACTTTTCCTAGATTAGAGTTATTTCGTTTCCTTAGATTAGATTTATTTCGCTTTCGTAGATTAGATTTAAATTGCGTTTCTTATTTACATTCTTCGCCTAGATATAATATTTCAAATCAAATCCTTTTTATTGCTTTTCGTTTTATGAACAAAGATACGACTTGGGTTGGCTTACTATTGCTAGATGACCTCGTTCTAAATTGCGAGCGAATCGAACAATTTTAGTCGAATCAAATTTTGGTGCCGTTGCCATGGAAGACTTTAGGCGATTTAATTTATTTTTCTTTTTCTTTTTATTTTTCCTTTTATTTTCTTTTATTTATTAGGTTTACTTTCTTCTTCTATATTGTGGTTCGCGTAACGTTTTTGTTGAGTGTTTTTTATGCAAGGTCGCAGTAGTGCTAAGAAGCCATTGACGCCCTTCATTGATAACATAAACCGGAAACGTATTATCTTAGATACCGTAGAAGAAGACATTGAGCACATTGACGAATTTTCGCTTCCGCGTTTATTCGAAGAGATGGTCAATGAGAGAGCGGACGAGAGGCCACGTTATATGGCGATTTCACTAAGCCCAAGTTCAGGACAACTACTACTTCAGCCATCGTTCTCGACACCGCAGTTCGAAACTATGAGTTGAAGCCACACCATCAATCACTACTTCCGACGTACCATGAGCTCCCAAGTGAAGAAGCTTTGATGTTCATCTGAGAATATTACACGGTGGTGCAGACTTTCCCGCTTCACTCTCTGACGGAGGATCAACTCAAGTTGAAGTGTTTCCCTTACACATTGAAGGATAGAGCCAAATCTTGGTTCTTTTCTCTTCCATCCGGAACACTAACCACTTGGGGATCTGCTTGTGAGAAATTTATGTTGAAGTACTATCCGCATCACAAAACTCAAGCGGTATGTACTGAAATAATGAATTTCGCACAACCACACGACAAGCCATTCCATGAGACGTGGGAGAGATTCCAAGAGCTACTTCAACAGTGCCCTCACCATCAAATGGCACCGGAGATGCTTTTTCAATTTTTCTATGATGGTTTGCTCCAAACTACTCAATTCATGGTGGACAACTCAGCGGGAGGAAACATTGCAGTCAAGACGGTGGAGGAGATGAACGAGATCTTCGAGACCCTAGCTGCGAGTTCGCATAAAAAATCCACACGACCGAGACGAATGGAAGCCATCGCAGTGACTACGAGCCCTGATCTCAAGAAACAAATGGCGGATATGATGAGGGAGCTACAAGAATTAAAGATGAACCGACCCCCATCACCGTCTATTCCGCAAGTTTCACCTGAGCCATGCGGTATTTGTGGCGACTATGGCCACATAGCGGATGAGTGCCCACGAATGGCGGAGATGACTGTTGAAGGCGAGGCGAAAATTTATGCCGCGCAAGGATTTATGCCTCAACCACCTCCTCAACAAAGCTCATGGAGAAATCAACAAAACACGGGGTGGAGGCCTCAATTTCAAGGAGCACAAAACTTTCAAAATTGACACCCTCAAGCTCCGAATTTCCAGCCTCAGTACCAGCGTCAACCGCAATCATATTATCCACCACAACTGCCACAACAACAATTTTTTCCACCACAGCCGCAACAATTCTATCCACCACTGGTGCCACAACAGCCACATCTACCTACTCCGCCCCAACGATCATCGATTATAGAAAGTTTGGCTGCTTTTATTCAAGAGAGCAAGAAAGCGCGAGAGGCCCAAGACGCCACAATTAAACATCTCGAGACAGCTATGGGACTGATTTCTGGTGCAGTAAATCAACTTCAACAAGGCCAACAAACGGGGAAGATTTCGGGGCAAGGTCATTAAACACATCAGGCCCAAGCCGTAATGGTATTAAGGAGTGGAAAGACGGTGGATAACAAGGTGGAGATGCCACCCGAAGTTGAGGAAATCGAGTATAGCGAGAAATTACACAAGGCAGCGAATCCATATGTTTCGCCTATTCCTTATCCTTGCAGACTAAGGAACGCGAAACACGATCAGCAATTCGAGAACTTTTACAAAATGCTGTCCAAGGTAAATGTTAATTTACCCCATTTGGAAGTCATTCAAATGTTCCTACCTATGTCAAATTCTTTAAAGAATTGGCGGCAAAGAAGAGGAAGTTCGGTGACCGAGAAGTGGTGACAGTTTCCGAAGTGGTGAGCTCCATCATGCAGCAGCCCTTACCTCCTAAGCAACACGATCCAGGTAGCTTTGTTATTAATATCGCTTTAGGAAACGGTAAGGAAGCGTCAGGCATGTTAGATTTGGGAGCCGGAATTAATTTGATGTCATACTCTATTTTTAAACAATTAGAATTAGGTGAACTTAGATCCACTCGCATGTGTTTACAGCTAGCCAATAGATCCGTTAGATATCCTAGAGGTGTCATTGAGGATGTTTTGGTGCAAGTAGGTGGATTGATTGTTCCCGTTGATTTTGTTGTTTTGGAGATGGGAGACGTGCATGAAAACGGTGTAGAGCATACACTCCTTCTAGGTAGACCATTCATGGCCACGACTAATACCTTAATTGATGTTAAGAATGACACGATTAAAATGTATGTTCTAGGAGAGGAGGTTTCTTTTTCTGCTCATAGGAACCACACCATACCATCCGCCGATTTTATTGATGATTGTTGTTTCATTGACACTATTGATACCTTGACCGAGAGTTCTTTTTGTAGGATTTTTCGAGTAAAGAAATTTTAGTGCAGGAAATTGACGAGAAATCTATCACTCCTGAAAAACACAAAGAGATTCCGACACCTAGCAAAGTGGAACTCAAGAAGCTCCCCGCACATCTTAAATACATGTTCTTGGAGAACGGAGAAAAAAAAACCGGTGATCATCTCATCCGAGTTGACAAAGGACCAATAATGCTTGCTACTTCCAATTCTCAAAAAGCACAAACTCGCTTTTGGATGGGGCCTAGCGGACATTCGTGGCATTAGTCCCACTACATGCATGCATCGCATCAATCTTGAGGAGGGTGCCGTTCCAAAACAAGATAGCCAATGACGACTCAATCCCATTCTCATGGAAGTCGTGCAAAAAGAAATTTTCAAATTGTTGGCGGAAGGTATCATCTATCCCATTGCGGATAGCGAGTGGGTGAGCCCGGTACATGTGGTACCCAAGAAGGGAGGAATCACGGTGGTCCTAAACGATAAGCAAGAGCTTGTTCCTTCTCGACCTGTCACGGGGTGGCGGATGTGCATTGACTACCGCAAATTAAATGCCGCCACTAAAAATGACCACTTTCCTTTTCCTTTTATTGATGTTGGGAACCTTTTTGATGATTGTGGAAATCATTATTTATATGTTTTGATGATGCGAAACCATATTATATATATGCATAATATTAAACTGTGCTTTCGCTTTAATGTCTATTGATGCTTAGATGTTTATGCTTTATTTCTGTCTAGAATAGATAGACTCAACAGATGGTTAAGTGTAAGGACAGATCGATGAAAGACAGATCGTGTCCATAGGAACCATCTGTGTTCTCAATAGTAGATCAGCTAACATGTAAGATCAGGTTGAGTTTACAACCTGTGTCATAGAGCTTGATCTTATTTTGTCTATCTAGTAGAAGGGAGATCAACCTGTAAGGCCAGATTAAATTAACGATCTGTGCTATAAAGATCGACCTTGTGGTGTAGCAGGTTAAGTCAAAATGTGAGAACAAATCTATGTAACGATCTATTCATAGGACTAACCCGATCCATCTAGACTTAGTTTTTATTGCATCTTTTATCACACAGCATGCAAGCATTCTTACCGAGGACAGATCGATAGAAGATCGATAGCAGATCGATGGACAGCTAGCTGTTTATAGACTCCAACAGCTAGACATCAACAACAAGTGATCAATAGATAGCGATCAACAGATAGTGATCAACAGCAAGTGATCAACAGCTAGTGATCAACAACAAGTGATCAACAACTAGCTGTGTACATCAACAGCTAAGAAACAAAGATGCACCTGCTCAAAGAGCAGCGAGCTGTGTATAACAGCTAGATATCAACAGCTGGATGTCAAACAGCTAAACATCAACAGCTAGACGCCAACAGCTGGACTTCAACAGCTAGACGTCAACAGATGATATACAGCAGATAGCTGTGTATATCAACAGCTAGACTTCAAGATTTCGAAGGTGAACGAAATCCACCTGTCCACAACAGATAGTTGTGTATCAACAGCTAGTCTTCTAGATTTCATTGGAGCTGCATTGAAAGATGGACAACTAGCTGTGGAAGAAGAAACAAGGAAAACGATCTGTAAATAACAAATCGATCTGTTGTTTATAAGGAGTCAGCTCTATGTTTATTGGATACAACCTGCTCGCCTAAAGGTTGTTTTAATCCACCTATTCTTATGAGGTTCAAATGAGCTGCACATCCCAGTTGGAGGAAGCTTTAATCTACCTAAATTGATAAAGCCTACCTGTCCTATGCCACGTCAACATCCACGTAGAACAAACTCCAACGGCTAGAAGTACAATCAGCAGTCAACGGTCAAAAGAGCATTTAATGCTTACTGCAAAAGCTGCAAAGACTTCCAACGGCTATAATTCAAATATGCCTATAAATACTTCAAGCGTTCTTCAGAAATGGTGTTCGTGAGTTCGTGATATTGCCCAGAAAAAGCTACAACGCTACAAGATTCTCTCCAGTTTTCCATTGATTTATTCAACACTAGATATAGATTATATACATCCTTGAGTGTTGTAAATTAGAGAGAGATCACCATTATTTTGAAGATAAACCCGCTAGAACTTGCATTAGTTTTGAGCCTACAAAGCCCATAGTTCTAGTTTCCTCCATAGCCAAAAGCTCGGAGGAAGAACGATTATAAAACCGAACCCAGATCTTGTACTCGACGAGTTTAAACAAGAGAGTTGTAATCTCGTACTCAACGAGAATAAATAAGCGAGTTTTAGCTTGTACTCAACGAGGATAAATAAGCGAAGGATCCAAGGTTAAGGGATTCATCGATCTAGCTTTGATCGATCGTGGACGTAGGGGGTTTCCCGAACCACGTTAAATATTGTGTGTTCTTTTATATTTTGCATTGCATTAGTTTGATTCTTTGTTTATCACTTCACCAGCGAGCTGTTACCCAACAGCGAGCTGTGCATTTGAATCAACTTCATAAAGAACACTCGGTATAAACAAAACATATTTTCTAAGTGTAAGAGCAACCAACATACTCACAGCTTCCGCACACGATCTGTGTTTGGACAGATCGTTTGGTAAGCTCCAGCTAGCTGCCAGTCTATCTGCTCCTTGACAGATCGCTCACGCTCTGTGTTGAGAACTTACTTGAGCAGCTAGAACTCTCTCTACAACAGAGGAGATCGACTGCTATTAACAGCGAGCTGTTCTGGTATCAACAGCGAGCTGATTCTCAACCTGCTGTTCAAACAGCCAAACGCGAAAAGTTGGATTGTGGTGTATTCCCCCCCCCCCCCATACACCACACCTGCTCTCCCGGGACCCAACAATTGATCAAATGTTAGATAAATTATTCGGACATGAATTTTATTATTTTCTTGATGGTCTTTCAGGATATTATCAAATTGCTATCACACCGGAAGATCAAGCGAAGACGGCGTTTACAAGTCCGTTCGGATTATGCAATGCACCCGGTACTTTTCAAATGTGCATGATGTCCATATTTTCAGAGTTGATAGGAGATTTCGTTGAGATTTTCATGGACGACTTTTCGGTATTTGGCTCATCTTTTAATGACTGTTTAATTAAAATTGAGAAGGTACTTGAACGATGTGTTGAAAGCGGTCTAACATTGAGTTGGGAAAAGAGCCACTTTATGGTTAAAAGTGGCATTGTTCTAGGTCATATTGTTTCTAGTGCAAGCATTGCGGTCTATAAGGCGAAAATTGAGGTGATTGAAAAATTACCCCGACCAAGAGATGTCAAGGGTGTTAGAAGTTTCTTAGGCCACTCAGGTTTTTACCGACGTTTCATTAAAGACTTTTCAAAAATTTGCCAACCCCTTTGTCATTTACTAGCTCAAGATGTTCATTTTGATTTTGACGACTCATGTTTGCATGCTTTCATCATATTGAAAGAAAAGTTGGTTTCTGCCCTTATCGTTATTGGCCTGGATTATTCTATTGCTTTCGAGATGATGTGTAACGCATCTAATTTTTCAGTAGGAGTTGTTTTAGGTCAACGAGTGGATAATATGCTTCGTGTGATTTACTACGCCAGTTTGACACTAAACTCAGCCCAAGTAAATTACACCACCACAGAGAAGGAGATGATCGCTGTCATATTTGCCTTAGACAAATTTTGATCTTATATCTTAGGATCTAAGATAATTGTTCATAGCGACCATGCGGCCTTGAGATACTTATTGACTAAATCACAAGCAAAACCGAGATTAATTAGGTGGGTTCTACTTTTACAAGAATTCAATGTAGAAATAAAAGATTGGAAAGGAAGTGAAAACTTTGTGGCCGATCATCTTTCTAGACTTGAGCATTCACATGTTGATACATCTTGGGTTTCCGACAGTTTTCCTTATGAGAATGTCTCTGAAATTTCTATTACTCCTTTGTATACCGACATTGTGAATTATCTAGCTTGTAATCTACTTAGACCCGGCCTAACCTCCCAAGAGGAGAAACGATTTCGTTATGTTTGCTGGTTTGGGAGGAACCTTATCTTTGCAAGTTAGGCAAGGATAGTATAATCCGACGTTGCATTCCGGATTCCGAGCAAGAGCAAGTGCTACGTTTCTATCACGAATCCCCATGTGGAGGGTATTTTGGAGGACAAAAGACGGCTCATAAAGTTTTGCAAAGCGGACTCTTTTGGCTGACTCTCTTCAAGGATGCTCAAGCATTCTATTTAGCATGTGATAGATGCCAACGGGTTGGTGCCATAGGCCGCCGCAATGAGATGCCTCTTCAAAACATATTGGTAGTCGAAATTTTCGATGTGTGGGGTATTGATTTCATGGGCCATTTCCCAAAATCTTTTGGCTTTGAGTATATCCTTTTAGCAGTCGATTATGTCTCCAATTGGGTTGAAGCTATCCCCACTAGGACTTGTGATGCTAATGTTGTTCTCAAGTTTGTACAGGAAAACATCTTATGTCGATTTGGATTCCCTCGAGCTATCATTAGCGATGGAGGAAAATACTTCTGCAATAAGTTGTTCGACAAATTGATGAAGAAGAATGAGATCACACACAAAGTTGCTACCCCATATCATCCACAAACCTCGGGGCAGGCCAAAACAAGCAATAGGCAAGTGAAAGCCAATTTGGAGAAAACCGTGAAACCATCCCGAAAAGATTGGGCAATCAAGCTAAATGATGCCCTATGGGAAGATAGGACGGCTTTCGAAAGCATTCTTGGGATGAGCCTGTACCGTCTTGTGTATGGGAAGGCATGCCACTTGCCGGTCAAGTAGAATACAAGGCATATTGGGCTATTAAGTCAGCGACATACGACCTCAACAACATAGCCGAGAGGCGAGCACTACAAATTTCCGAGCTTGATGAGATTATGAATGAGGCGTACAAGAGTGTACGTATCTACATGGACAAATTTAAGCGAATTCATGACAACCGTATTGTTCACAAGGAGTTAAAGCCGGGAATGAAAATTCTACTTTTCAACTCTAGACTTCAATTATTCTCGGACAAACTAAAATTTAGGTGGAGCGGTCCATTCGTGATCAAGGATGTACTACCATCCGGGGCCGTCGAACTATATAGTAACGACGGGGAGGATTCTTTTCGAGTAAATGGACATCGGGTAAAACCGTACATTGAAGGCGACTCTATGCCCGAAGTTGTGGAGTCAATGCCCCTATCCGATCCCCCGTTACATTAGTTCCATTTCGTCGAGCTAACGACGTAAAATAAAGCACTTCGTGGGAGGCAACCCATGCTCGTTTTCCCCATTTTTCATTTTTATTTTTTTATTTTTTGTTTATTTTTATTTTATTTGATTTTAATTCCTTTATTTATTTTTGGTCTTTTTCTATGTTCGTAGGTATCAACGATTTGGGAGAAAACCGAGTCGAACACAATTCGTGGAGGAAAATAGGATGAATTTCACGAGGGCAAGGTCAGCGACCACGGCACACTCAGCTGTTGCTGACCTCGTGCATCCCTTACGCGTCAGCGCCAGCGTGCACGCCACACGCCGAGTCAGCGGTCGCTGACCTATCTTTCGTCCAACGCCTCCAATTTTCATCCCCCATTTACGAGAGTACACTCAGCGACCGCTAACATGTCAGCGGCCGCTGAGTTAGCCGAATTTCACCTATTTTATCCTCTCTCCTTATTTCTCCCACTTTTCTCCCATTCTTCATCCCCAAATTTTTCCAAACCTTAACCCTTCTCAATCTTAAATCTTCAATTCCTCCTTCCATGCTTCATAATTTCATCCAATTCTTAGGATTCACCACTACTTTTCCATCTTCTATCCTTCTATCCGATCAAATTTTCTTTTCACCCACAAATTCAACCCAAATCTCAAACTCTCATTCCATCTCTACTTTTGCACACCAAGTGTTTGTCAAAATTCCAATGGGGAGAAAAAGATCCAAGACTAGTGAGGTGGGGCAATCTAGCCGACAAGGAGACGGCGACGAGGAATTTCATCCCGTTCGTGACCACATCCCAACTTCCGGTACCCCGTTTCCAATTTATAACAATCAAGAGGGTACACTCTATACTCGTTTTATTTCCCTTGATCTCACACTTCCACGCACTTTAGATTGAGATCTTATGTCTAGCTTAGACATTGCATCTAAATTAACTCGCTATTTGAAGAACATTGGTTTGGATAAATATGCTAGATTAGAAATTGATGGTTATAGGGAGTTAGGACTTGAATTCCTCACTAATTTTGATGTTGCCTCTGATTTTAAATCATTTAAATTCCGTTATCGTGTTATTGTTCATACCATAACCACTGCAATGATGAAATCCATCTTTGGATTTCCTACTTCGGGGCTCCATCGGGTGCCCCCGGAATTTAATCCGAATCTAATTTTGTTTGAGCTTACATTTTTTCATAATTGGGCATCGAGAGAAATGTCCAGTGGCTTTTTTCGAGAACCCGAGATCGGCGTCCTCCATAAGTTCATTGCCTACTCTATCTCGGGCAATGAACAAGCCAACAAAGTGAACACAGTGGAGTGTTTCCTACACCATTGCGCCATCTAGAAGATGAAGATATGTCCATCTTCTTTCATATTCGAGGCCATCAAGTCGATTCAACGGCGGAAGCGGGCCCATGCGTCCTTCTACACCTTGCTACCCCACTAGCCATGCACCTCAAGCTCATGGTTCCAATGGCCCTCCCAACCATGAGCCACTCCTCACAAAATACATCGACATCAACGAATTGAGGGGTGCACCATTCGCCCTCTATCGCACCGAGTTAGTGCCACAAGAGCGGGGGAATTATGTGCGGCGCTATCTAAACGCCCAAGTCGCATCCTGAGCATCCAATGCATCTGAAGAACCGGGAGATGCGCATATGGAGGATGGTGAGGAAGCTCAGTCTGAGCACGAGGAGGATGAGCAAGCTGAGGATGAGGCCGACGCCGCTTGGCTAGGCTATGACCACGTGGACACCGCCGGCGGATCCGAGTGGGGTACCCAACCTCAATGAGGTACCCAGTCACAATGGGGCGGACAGTCTCAATGAGGTGCCCAATCTCAATGGGGCACCCAACCTCAATGGAATGCTCAATGGGAGCAGTTCACTTCCGAGGTCACCACGGGGATACGTGAGATACGATCTGACATCCGCGACCTCCATACTCACCTGAAACACACCAAAAATAGTGGGAGGCTCAGAACCGAGCGATGGAGGAGCAAACCCAGCTACTCCGGGAGATGCAACAACAATGGTCCTCTTGGACCCTTGGCGGCGCACCCACCTATCCTCCTCCCGACCAACAGTGAGCCTTTGTCTCACTGTTGAGGTACCTTTATTGCTTTCAATTCCTTTTCGTGTGAGTGTGTTTTCGGCTAACTTTTGTTTTTTCCTTTGTTTCTGAGTTTGTGTTTTGCAGGTTTTCTTTCCGTTTGTTATCCCGAATGCCGAATTTCAGGGACGTTTCTCTATCCCTACTCTCTAGATCTTTACTTTCCGCAATGAGGGCATTGCTCTATTTTTGTAAGGGGGAGGGGTATTTTTTTTATGCATGCATTCGTCATTTTATTTTAGTGTCTTGTGAGCATGCAAAATCTTGATTATTTTTTAGCTACTTGGTCTTGATACATCGTGGGTAAATCGAAGCATGACTTATGTTTGAGATAAGACATGATTTGAATTCCTTGATTGATTGGAGTTGATTTATGTTGTGAAACGTAGATGAACTAAGAAGGTGTAGAACATTATGACCGGATTGTAGATTTTAGTAGAACGATTAAAATAGTGATGCATGATGATATAAATTGATTTATTCAATTGGCTAGTTGTTTATGACCACTTGTTGCGTATCCGTGTTTTATTAAATGAACTTTGTCGAGAGGTCTCTGCTCCTATGGGAACCATGAGCATGGGAAACCGCGTGAGGATACATTAGGGAACCCCTAATTGTTCACACCTCGCGAAAATGACCATATAACTTGACATCGTTCTAAGTAATTTTCTTAAAGTTCTTGAAAAATAGGAATACAAAAGGATTCTACCCCGCTCTCTTAAATAAAAAATACAAATTTATAAAAGAGATGGGTATGGAAAACCACACCGGGAAAACCCAATCATTCGGAGTACTCACCCGGTGAATATTATCCTTAATATTCCTCATGTTGAAAAGAAAATAAAGAAAAGAAAAAGATACGCAATTTAAGGTGGATAAAAACTCTAGCCGATTATGTGATCTCAATAACATCTTGTGCATCATTATTTTGCTTTGTTCAAATTGATTATAATCTAGTCTAGATGGTCTACTTGCTTCTATGATCTCTATGTGACGTGATATAGTGATATGAAGATCAATTTTGGAATGATTTGAAGTCTAGTCAAGAACGCATGCCGTGATTAGATTTTTTTCCCCTAGCGATAATTTAGACTAAGTTATGCTTGAGGACAAGCAAAGTTTTGTGTGTGGAGGGGTTGTTTAGTCTCCTTTTGTTCATCTAAACTTATGATTTCCGTGTCTTTATTCGTACTATTTTCCCTCGTTCCGTGATGTTTTGGCCCAATGATGTTCAGGATCATTGGCCTAAACGAACGTCGAAGTTGGAAAAGAAACGAAGAAGAATTGAGAAATGAGGAGAAAACGAAGACAAGTGCCGAGGCACTAGTCAGCGGTCGTGTGACACTCCGCGGCTGTTGACTAGGCCATACGCGCCAGCACCCGAGCCAACCGAAGAGCGCGCGCCACAGCAAATCAGCGGTCGCTGACTTTGCGGCTAACTCGGGGCCGTTGCAACCGACCCTAGATAGGCATGGAGCCACTGGGTCAGCGGCCGCTGCCCCTATGCAGTCGCTGACCCGCTTCTCGCCTATATATGCTCGGCGTGATTTTCATTCGGGAGACATGACTTTCGACCGGACTTTCTTCTCCATTTTTCACACGACTCTTTAGACTACTTTTTCAGCACTTTTTCATATATTTTCCATTCATAGATTAGCTCATCTCGACCTCGATCCAAGAGCCGAGACCTAAATAGTTCTTTACATTATTTTCACTTTCAAGTTAGCCGATTACAACATTCGTAGTTTGTAGTTCGTTTTCAAATTTTTTAGTTGTGGATTCAAAGACCGTTTGCAGTTCTTAATTCAAGTTCGTTCGTTTTCCCTTTACTTATTCTTGTTTCGTTTATTGCATTAAATTCGTTTTATTGTTTATGCTTTCAATTTCTTATTCCCTTTTCGATTTCCAGATTTCATTCCGTATTTCTTTTGCATTCAATTTCAAGGTTATTACTTTTCCTAGATTAGAGTTATTTTGTTTCCTTAGATTAGATTTATTTCACTTTCGTAGATTAGATTTAAATTGCGTTTCTTATTTACCTTCTTCGCCTAGATATAATATTTCAAATCAAATCCTTTTTATTGCTTTTCGTTTTATGAACAAAGATACGAATTGCCCTGTTAAGTCTTCCTTGAGAATACGACTTGGGTTGGCTTACTATTGTTAGATGACCTCGTTCTAAATTGCGAGCGAATCAAACAAGTTTAGTCGAATCAAGGAGGTTAACTAATGATGTTAATATTTAATTCCATATTTTGTTAATTTTGTATTCTTACATTAAATTCTTATTATAATTGTTTTTTGTATGCTTATTGGATGCAAAAAAAGAAGGAAGAACCTGATTTGTTAGAAATACTTGCAGATTCAACATATATTGATGAAGTTGATGATTGTAAATTTCAAACACCAGTTATGGGTTCAAATGGAAAAGTTTCGATCTTCAATTTTGATCCAAGATAAATATTATGAAGAAAGTTTAAAGAGGAATTTGGAAGTGCAATTTTCTTCAACAATCAATTTCAAGAAGAACAAGATTATCGTTGAGAAAAGTGAGCAAGAGTGAAGTATTTACATCTAATGAATTTAAAAGTTTTTCTCAACTGTTTAGTTTGTTTATCGATATTAGAATAAGATTTGTTTATAAGATGTTACTTTGATTACTTTTTATTATTATTATTGAGTATTAAGTAATAAATTATACTGCCTTCGTCCCGGAAAGTGTTTTAACATTTTGACTTGCACGAGTTTTAATAAAAAGATGTTGACTTAGTGTATAGTGTGTAAGAAGTATAATGAGTGGAGTTAGAAATGTGTGATGTTAGTGAAGATTGAGTCCCACTTAAATATGTGTTGTGAGTGGAGGTTGAGTTCCAAAATAGAAACTTTTAAGTGTTAAAACCACCTCGACCGGATCAGAGTAAACAACAATGTCGAATCAGGTCGCCCAGCAATGAACCGTGGCGAACCCTCAGACGACCTATCTAACGACCGGCATCAAGGTAAGGGACCGAGATTATATACTGCTGCAGAAGAGGAATCGAAGGGGTTGGTTGGAATAGATAAGATAATGGGCACCTAACTAGCCCTGCGAAAGCATCATTTTTGAGGGCTTAGCTCTTCGCGCTTCCCGCAGGATAGAGAGAGAGTAAGGGGGGGGGGGGCCCCCGCCTTAATCTGTATTTATTTAAATGATGCTATAAATATGCATTAAAGTGGAGGCGGGGAAATTATTGGTATCACATCTAGCTTTACAAACGAATACACCACAAGATCGAACTGCACTCATGCCTCCACCGCATCAAGTTGACCGCCCTCCCGCTACGCTCTGGTATGTGCCGCTTTCCTAATCAAAAGATAGGAGAGCACCCCTTCTCTCGAAGTTACGGGGTCATTTTGCCGAGTTCCTTCGCTTACCAACATTTCATTTTTTATTAAAAAGGGAAAGGGCTCAGCTGGTGCGCAGGAGCGCACTTACGTTTTTCCTTTACTAGTCAAGGTGTCCCGTGGTTCCTATGCCGCCGCGTTTTCCGGTCCTTTTCTTTTAATGCTTCGACCCGAAGCGATTCCATTCTTGACCGGAAAGCCAGGAAGCCGAACACTTTTGTGGACGGTTTGAAAAGAAAATTCGTTACACACTTTCGTGGACGGAGGGAGTAATATTTTTTCAATTGATATATAATAAAGCACAAATAATTAATTGTCTAATTGTATGATCACATTAATAATATATATATATATATAATATAATGAATTATTAATTTCTTAATTTAATAATTACTTCAACTGACGCGTGTTTATAGCATATATAATGCATAATATAAATCTTATTCACTTATGCAACTCCATAAATGCATAATCATCCGATTATATCATTTATTATATTAAATTATGCAAATATATTTTAACGATTGATTCTGTATAAGAAACACTAATTCAAGGGTCAAACATTAAAATAGTCATTTTTGAAAGAAAAGATAAAGAAACAGCCATACGGATTAAAGAAGAATAGACATTCTAAAAATATTTAAACTAATATATACCCATCTATCATAATTTTTTAATTTAATTTTCGTTGTAATGTAGAAAATTCGAATCTCGAGAATTCGAGTTCGCGGGATTCACGTATTATAATATAGAACACATGAATCCCGCAAAATGATCATTTCTTGGGCACGTCTCTTATCACCTTGGTCACTTAATCAAGCACACAAAACCTGCATAAATGAGTACATATCTACGAACAAACGTTATAGTAAAACGAGAAAATAACAGACAGGTAAAAACACAACACTTATCACGATAACAACTAATTAACACAAACTCACAAAAATGAATATTTATTAATACCATAAACTTATCTCACTTAAATAATTCAATTATTAATATGTCCAACATTTGGGTGCCTATGAGTGGTCCCCAATATCGGAAACAGCACATATGTGAATTCAAGATATGACTTTAATAAGGTTCCCACCACTTATTGTCTTCTTTCTTGCATATCTCTCTCTCTCTCTCTCTGCGGTATCTTTGTAGGTTGCCTCTTTTTAGTGCCTCTTGTGAGTTTACCAAAAGAAGAAAGACATTGATTAGGTAGTGAGGTCTTTTCTAAAAGATTTTCTATTTTCTTCTGACCTCGATGGATCTGGTTGAAACTCGAAACTCAAACTAAAAAACATGAGGCAAAAGATTATCCAATCAAACCTTCAAATCTAGGGTTTTGTTCTTCTTTCTCACTCCACCACTCCTTTTCGTCAAACCTAAGGTTTCAGATCTGAGAAAACCCACTAAAAGTTCTGTCCAGTTTTACTATTTCTGGAGTCAAAGCATCCCAAATCTGTTTCTATATCTGGTAATCGTCTTAGGTTTTCAACTTTCTTGATTTAGTTCATGACTGCACCTTCCCTTTTGACCCTAGCTACAAATCATAATTTTTCTTGATTCTCTTTCTTCCAAACTGGTTGATCTTTGTTCGTGGTCTGCATATATATATATATATATATATATATTTAGAGATCAGAAAAAAATTTAAAAATGGTGAGGGGAAAAACTCAGATGAAAAGGATAGAGAATGCAACAAGTAGGCAAGTGACATTCTCAAAGCGCAGAAGTGGGCTTCTTAAGAAGGCTTTTGAGCTCTCAGTTCTTTGTGATGCTCAAATTGCTCTCATTATCTTCTCTCCCAAAGGCAAACTCTATGAGTTCTCAAGTTCCAGGTTCCACATTTTTATTTAATTCAATACTTTATCATGAATTAATTCTTAAATAATAGTGTTATATATACATATATATATATATATGTGTGTGTGTGCGTGTGCGTGTGTGTTTGTTTAATTGTGTGTTTATGACTAGTATGAATTAGGTGAATTGATACTGAGCTCACACATTTGTGCATTTTGGTAATAGAATAGCATGTCATCAAATGGATATTTGGTGAATCATGAATTTATATATGGTAAAAGAAAATGATATTTTTTGGGATTTTATTACCTTACTGTGAATTCTACTATTCTAGTAGTTGGAAATAGTGAGTGCCCTTACTAGTTGATAATTGCAATGTTTTTCTAATGTAATTTTGCATTAATATTTCTCCAAATATCAAGTACACAAAAAAGTGAGAACTCATATCTCAATAGATTCCCAATATCTCTTCTTTCTAGTATAATTTTATGTTTAAGGCATTAGTGTCAGCAAATCAAAGAACAGCACCTGAACCTTTTCATATTCGTACCTTATAATCTTTTTTATAAAATGAACTTAAATTTAGTTTCTTAGTTATTAAGTTATAAATCCTTCCCTAAATTTGTTAGGAATGTAGAATATATATGAAAGTAAATTGAATGCCTAGAGAGTTGTGCAACTCAACTTGAAAGTGTGATGATGAATATATAGAGTGATGATCTAATTGGTCAGCAAGATATTGTACTTTCAGTAGTTATCCTATTAAATCCAACTAAAATATAAATATAAATGTAAATATAATTTTAAACAAATTAATTTCCCTCACCACTTGCTATCACAACCCTTATTTATACAGTCACATATCATATATTTATAAACAGACTTTAGAAAACAAGTGGTACTTGTGTGTGGTCTGCTAACATTTAAGACAGTTGAAGACATTTGGATCATTTGGGAAGCGTCATTGGATTCTATTGCTTTATTTAACATGCTAGTGTTTCAGTTATGTGGCCTATAAATTAATATTGTCTTCGTCCCACTTGACTTGACATGTTTCATTATTTTAATACATTTATTTGAATAAAAAAGTGTGTCAGGTCAATAGGACGGAGGGAGTACCTTGTTACATGTCCCTAAATATGTTTGGAAAAAACGTAATAGTTCATCCATTCCGAAAGAGTGTGATTGTAAGGGGATGACACAAGTTTCAATAAAATGTTAGGTGACATGCGGATGTGTTAGTCTAGCAGTTTTAAGAGGTCCGGGGCCAAAATTTATGTGCGCATTCGAGTTTTATTATAATATAATATTAATAATTTATTTTCTAGTTATAGTTTGAGTCCTACAATATCATGGTTTTAGTCGTGTTTTCTCTTATGTATAAAATCATGTTTTAATCGTATTATGTATGTTATTATCGTACTTTATCAACATTTTGTTACGTATCATCATGTTCATGTTGTGTTTATATTTTCACGTATTATATCGTGATAATATTTGTGTCAGATACAATAATAATACAACGAGACATATATGAATCGCTCACCCTAGCTAGAAGTACATAATTTATATCTCACTAAAATTAGCTAAGTGCTATTAAAGATAATTTAATAATTAATTTCGGTTCAAATTTTTGGAGTACTTTTCAAATAAGATTCTTTCTGAGCTGATCCTGCTAAAACCCTTTTTCCAAATAGAGATTCTGAAAAATAGAGTTAATATACAAAAGAGATAAATAAATATTATAAAAAATAAATAATAATAATAATTAATAAAATAATATTTAAATTCTAACAACTTCTATATTTCTTGCATTAAAAATATCATTCTCATTATTTTTTACATTTTTATGTATGAATAATGTAAATTGTGTTGAATCATATCATTAATTCATACATGGTATTCAGTTTTGTTAAATTATACGTACAAATTATATGAATGAGTACTATTCATACCATGTGTACGTACCATTCGTACAATTAAACATAAGCAATAGGGTATTTGTGATAAAAGAATTTAAATATTGATATATTGGTCACTATTAATTATTTAGCTTTAACGTATTTTGTATGCTATATATTGAGGTTGTTCTCCTCCATTCTAACAAATATCTCATGCAAACAATGTGCATGCAGTGTGATGAGTGAGATAATCGAAAGGTACCAAAAATATGCAAAGGCTCCAGCTTGCCAGAGGAACTCTACAGACAAAACTATACAGGTCAGCATTAATTAATCTTCTTATTTTTTGATTTACTCTCGCTTTTTATTACAACAAAAGAATTTAGTTACTTAATCATATAGTACATAGAAGTACATTATTAAGCTATATTTATATGTTGACATGTGTCTTTAGCATAAATTTGGGGCAAAAAGTGATCATCCTTGTGTTCAAATATTTCATCAATTTTCTGAGATATGTGCTATACTAATTTTTGGTGTATATAAACCCCTCCAATAGGTAGACATTATATGACCTAAATTAGTTATATTTGATGAAGGCTTCAAAAGGGCATAATGTCATATAAATGACAATATATTTGACTAGACTTTTGATACATTATATTATTGTTTACAACCTATAATATTAGGACTATTCCCCTACCTGCGGTCATCCTAATTTAAAGTGTTTCACAAATGATATGACAATGACACTTAATGCTAAATAAGAATATAAATTATTTTGTTTTTTATTATTTTCTTTTATTATTTTATATAAAATAAATATGAAACTATAATATAACCAATTTAAAAAGTAAAAAATAAAATAAAAATATAAAAATTATTATTTATCTACGCGACATGTTATATTAGTTACAGACACGTTAAATTGTGTCTGTTGCAGGTTGGAGAGCGATTCTACCTATAATATATCCATGCATATTGATTGTATTAGATCTCATAAGAATAAGAATGTAGAGTTTAGAGGCAAAAAAATGACCCTCATAAGATATTGTGTTTATGGTTTTTGTGTGTGTTTAAGGGGTAACATGATCTCGGGCTTGTTCATATATTGTTATTTAACACTAGCATTAAGATTCACTCAACATACTCAAAAGTGTTTATAGTTACTCATGTATATATAGAATCTCATGTCAAACATAGAATACTCTTACCATTACAACAAGCTTAATATGTGAAGTTAATATCAACAATGAATTGAATGTTAACTAAGGAACTTCACATTTTATTGTAATGGGGGTGTGGGTAAGGTGAGATAAAGAAAGATATCTAAGCTATTATACTGAAGGAATGGCACAGCTTTCACATTAGCAAGAATGACAAACAAATTTTCCCTTATTGTTGTTTGCTAAGTGAAATTTGATTGATTGCATTTATTCTAATTCTTAAGACAATATCACCCTTTTCAATAAGATTGATATTAAGGAAATAATTAACTAATAGCACTAATTACGGGATTTGGAATATATATCTGATAAATCTAATTATAAATACTGACATAATATTATTTTTATCTATTCAAAACTAATTATCACTCAGTAAACACCCCTTCATTGAGTATAAGCTTAAAGGGTATAAAGAATCTTTCATACAGATCACTTTCAAACTTCATTAATTCCTTTTCACTTGTTGTGCTTCTTTAATTTCTTTACTAATTTTGATCTAATAACAAGGAATATACTGCACAATTTTTAATTTTTAAGTAATGGCACAAAGTAACAAGGAATTAATAATTAATACCCAATTCAAAACATCATTTTACTTCAAAGAATATATATACTGCACAATAGCCTCATGCGAAAGCATGTCATCCTCCAATTAATGGATCAAAATACATTATATGTATGTATAAGAACATGTTAAGCTACAAACAAAAGTTAGGCTCAAATATTAGAAAAAAAGAATTATATGTATGTCAAAATAGCTTTCTAAGGGATTATTTGAGTAAAGGTAAGGCTCAAATGGAAAGCTAAAAATTGCTTCAATTTTCGTAATTGCCCTTATCCATCATTCATATTTTGACACCAATGAGATACTTCAACACTTCAACATGCATAACATAGATTCAAGTAGATATCTAATATGCATGATAATCACAATAAAAAAAAACATAATAACATAGGCCCAAATTTGGATGAGCTTTAAAGCTCATAAGAAAAATGGATATTAACATCAAAATTTATAATCATTACTTTATTTTCTTTCAACAAATTATGGAAGAAATAGAAGTATATGAGAAAGGTTCAATTCATTCATTACGATTGCTAGTAAATTTACAACAAAATTTTGAAATCACACATCAAATAAGAAAAAAGATGATCATATATAGTATAGATATGAGTTCAATGGAATCTTTAACAATATTATTAACTATTTTTTATTAAAGTGAGGATGAACACAAAATAGTTGCTAGTAGATTTATTGTGCACCATAGCTTAACGTGATGGAACTCGAATGCGGGGCCCACGAAGCTGCGGATCCGCATGTCTTAGAGCACCCGCAGTGGCGGGCAGCTTGGGGTTGGCAAAAATGGGGTTGGGTGGCATTTTTGTAATTAAATGGAACTTTTGAAGGGTGGGGTTTGGGAGATTGTTGGTGTGTTGCAGTGGGGGTTTCACACCTTGGGTTTGGGAAACTCTACTAATCATTATAGAATGATTGAATTTGTGAAAATGATATGAATTTATTTTGTTAATTTAAATTTTTAATATAAAATAAATATTTAATTTGTGAAAAACGAAAAATATAAATATTTAATTAATTTAATTAAATAAATAACATTAAAATTAAAATAACAAATTTTAGAAATTAAAATTTCATTACTTAAAATTGAAATACAATTGAAATACGAGAAATTGAAATGACTAGAAATTGAAATACAAGAAATTGAAATACTAGAAATTGAAATACAATAATTGAAATACGAGAATTGAAAACACACATAATTAAAATACAACAATAAAAGCGAAAAACACACTTAATTTAAATCCCCGAATCGAGCGTAGATTTCTTCGATTAAATCATGCTCGAGCATGTCGTGAGCACGCCTATCTCGGAGATTGGCCGAACGCTCCATATAGTCCTTGAATTGATCGTTGACACCGCAAGTTGCTTCTTCGGCCGGAGCGGAAGAGGAGCTTGCTTCGTCCTCCGGTGCCCAACTAGTCACATATGGACCTTCGTCTTCAACAATCATGTTATGCAAAATAATGCAAGCATACATGATGTCGGATATATGCTCACGATGCCAAAGACGGGGCCGAACCTTTAATGATTGCCCACCGAGATTGGAGTACTCCAAATGCTCGTTCGACGTCCTTGCGTGCCGCTTCTTGCATAACCTTAAAACGAGATCGTTTCTCGTCGGTGGGCGTCGGCATTGATTTGACGAAAGTCGGCCAACTTGGGTAAGCGCCGTCGGCTAAGTAATAGCCCATGTTGTATTGTGTGTTGTTCGCCATGAACGTCACATGAGGCGCTTTCCCATTGAGCACGTCGTTGAAGATCGTAGACTGGTTGAGCACGCAAATGTCGTTCGCCGATCCGGCGACGCCGAAGAAAGCGTGCCAAATCCAAAGATCTTGAGAGGCGACCGCTTCAAGCATGATAGTAGGGTGGCCTTTGTCTTGACGGGTATAAGCTCCGCGCCACGCCATTGGACAATTTTTCCACGCCCAATGCATGCAATCGATGCTACCGAGCATGCCGGGAAAGCCGTGCTTCTCTTCGTGAAGCTGAGTTATACGTTGAATATCTTGTTGGTTGGGTCGCCTCAAATATTGAGCCCCAAAAGCCTCAACAACGGCACGGCAAAAACGTTTGAGGCATTGAAGGCCCGTTGACTCGGTGACGCGTAGATACTCGTCGTATTGGTCGGCGGCACCTCCATTTGCAAGTTGGCGGATTGCAACCGTGCATTTTTGTAAGGCCGTGAATCCTAGACGGCCCGTAGCATCCGTACGTTGTTGAAGTATTCCTCACGATTCTCCAAGGTCGTGACGATGCGGAGAAATAAGTCTCTCCGCATACGAAACCGACGTCGGAAAAAAGCGTCGGGGAAAATTGGAATTTGGGCGAAGTAGTCGTTGTATAGACGTACGGAGGCCTCCTCTTGATCCCTCCTGATGTAGGCTTTCTTCTTTTTTTTTGGAGGTTGGGGTTGGGGCTCAGATGTGTTGGATGTGCCGAGTGATGCTACATATTGATAACCCGCCTCGACAAAATTATTTGCAAGTTGCAAAAATTTAGCATGCATTTCAGTGTCGGAATCGGAAGAAGAATCCATTTAGAGAGAAAATATAGATAGAAGAGTTGATGAAGGTGTATAAATAATGAAATGAAATGTTGTATTTATAGATGAATTTATAAAAAAAAAATTAAAAAAAACGAAAAATAAAATAAAAAAGGGGTGGGGCGCGCGCCCGGGCCACCCGCAGCGGTGAACCCGCGCGGGACGCGCGCCCCAGCGCCCGGTTTCGCATATGCCATACCCGGCGCGCGCCCGGGGCACCCACAGTGGGGGTTTCACGCCCGGGCGCGCGCCCTCCCCTCCCCCCAATGCTGCCCGGGGCGCGCGCCTCCCCCCCGCTGCAGCTGCTCTTATAATTGAATTAAAACATGCATTCTAATACACATATAAATATCAATCAAATCATGCATGTAACAAAGAAGATAAAAACGAAAAATTGATTCATAGGCATGCTCCTAAGATTCAAATTTTATCTCCTTCTGAAGCTGTAGAATCAGTTGCGGAGAGATGATAAATCATCAACAACGAACATCAATTCACGCAGGGAAACACGAACAGATTCGACCTCAGAAACTTCTAACCTATGACCCAATCTACAATTCGACTATCGTACGGCCGTACTGGCATCATTGGAGGTCAATAATCATGGATACTAAAATATACTGCTACCAACCCACCACCAAACTTAGTTATAAATTTGGTATCAGATATAGATACAAAAAAGGTTAATGAATGAAATTATAAAATAAAAGGGCTAAAAACTATAATCATCAATTTGATATGTAAAAGATTAAAAATACTCATGAATTTGATAAATAAATGATAAGACATACACACTAATTATTTAAATTATATATACGAGTCCATGAACAAATTTCTACTGTATTTTGACATCTTTACAGTAGCTCTTCATTCTTCTTGGTGACCTTAATCCAGCTCATCCTTTGTTGCAGTTTCTATATATATCTTCGTATTTTAAGTGCACACTCACTACTCTTTGTTATTCACTCTTGAAACCTGATGAAGTTATAACATCAAGTCTAATTATCTTTTAAAAACTTGTTTTTGAGATTTGAATCAAAATCCTTTATTTTTCTTACAACATTAATTTGTTGTTCTTCTTATGGATCCTTTAGAGAGTTGAATGTTTATCAGCTTTATTTATTTTTCTGCAAAAATAATGAAACATGGTGATGAGCATATATAATCTCGTCCAAAGATAGAAATAAAGGAATATATATATTTATTTCATCTCCCAATTGACTTAAAGTACTACCTTATAATCACATGTGGAACGGTCATGTGAATTTGTCAAAGTGGAGAGATTAATTAGATTAATGTGGCAAGTTGGTAACATGAAAATTGATTGACACATCAAAACTATATGGTTAAATAATACATATAATATTTTAGTGATATGGATTATTTTTTTCAAGAATCCACTCATCTCTGTACTTTATTACATAAAGTTATTAAACTACTAAATTGTTATATTACCATTAGTTATATTGTGAGAGGACCCTATATTATAATGGTTATATTTTATAGATAGATGTATCATGACCACGTATCACACTCCAAAATATATATGCATGCTAAAAAGTACATGCTTGGCATGTTAATTTCGTATCTAAAACTACATTTTCTGTTTTCACAAATTTAAGTCTTTGGCATTGGATATCTCGAATAATCTTTATGTATGTAGCTAGTATTAATATATCTATGCTCCAGCAATTTGAAACTAACATATGGTTAAATTAATATATAGTATTTGAAAGATGAAGCAGCAGACGTGTATAAGAAGATTGATGCTCTTGAAGATTGTAAGAGGTTACAACTAATTTTGTACACTTTTTCTTTATTATAATAAGTGGATTCATGCATAATAAATATGCAAATTAGATTGTTGCAAAGTTGTGATAAAATTTGATCAATGTCATTCATCAGAAAGTTGTTGGGAGAAAGCATAGATTCTTGCTCTTTTAATGAATTAGAAGAGCTCGAAACTCAGTTGGAACGAAGTTTAACCAACATTCGAGCCAGAAAGGTACATTCCTTTCCCTACTTTTCTTTTGAGGCAACTAACCCTATGAAAATGTGATGCGTAATGTGCTTATGTTGGTCTAATGATAGGAAATCGTTAATGCTCGAGATAATAATATGAATCTCGTGTTCAAGTCATTCATAACACGACCTTTTAATTTACATTAATGTACTAAGCAATTTTAAAAAAATGTGATGTCGTAGACCAAAATTATAATCCTAATAGAATGAAGTTGATGTCATTTTTGCTAAAGCATGAACTTTGAATCACGTCTAAAGTATCATGAATTTTTCCTTTTGATCAATGTTGACATGATTTTGCAAAATCCTCCAATTGTTGTTGAACGTGAATAATGAACTTGAACTATAGCGTTTTGGTATATATATACTTAGTCTGTAAACTTTATTGCGAGGAAGTCAGCACAATTTTTAAGAAAAAACTGAAATTTATTTATTTAGTACAGAAGGGACACATAAAATAGAATCTAGATGTGGTTTAAAATACTGAATGTTTTATTAGCTCGTAGTCAAAAAATGGAAAAGATATACCTTCTTTGTAGACGATCATAATCCAGTAATAAGAGTACAACTTTCGTGGATGGAGAGAATATTTCTTTAAATTCCTTCACATTCATTCCGTAACAATTGAGAGATATTACAAAATAATGGCACAATTTAGTATAAATTGGACGTGATTCAAAAGTCCATAATAAATTCGGCAAAATTGGTGTATATTGATAGTGTTGATAAACACTTAGCTTGTGCTATCTTTTGTAATAAATTTATTTCTAAAAAACAAGATAAAAAGTATTATTACATTTTAAATCCTTTCATTTTTTGTTTCTCATTTTCTAGATGGTTTGTTGATATGAAACTGTTTTGCTCCTCTTTCACAGAATGAAGTATTCAAAGAGCAAATTAATATGCTGAAAGAACAGGTATATATATGTGTGTGTGTTTTTCTTTTGAAGTGAGTATGGTTTATTGGCTATTGATGCATGTTGGGTATTGTGTGATGCAGGAAAAGAAACTAATGAAAGAAAACCTAGAGTTAAATAAAGAGGTGGGCACTCATTTCCAAACTTAATTTGGATTTTTATTTCCTTAAACTTCCTACAGCATGCTAATTAAAACGTATACTATCACAAACTAAAAATTATGAATTTTAGTTAGTTTCAGAGCATTTCCTATCCTCATTTTAAATTTCATTCTTATATTTCAATAAATTTCTATTTTAAGGTAGCTTTTCAATTTTTATAGTCTTACCGAAGCGTAAAATTTTCGGACCAATATATCTAAGGTCCAATATTTTCCTTTACGAACTATAGAGCGGACGGACTTTGCCTGTCTGATCAATTGTTTTTCATCTAAGTTTGATAATTTTAATGTAAATATTTTTGCTTATTTTAAAATAAAATATTTTAAATTTTAAATGATTAAGTTTAATTATAGAACGTTTTAATAATAAAATAATAATATATACTCCTCACTTCACGCAAGTGTTTTGTGAGGAAATCAACACAAATGTTAAGAAAAAAATTATAATATGTATTTTTTAATGAAGAAAAAATCTACATAGTAGAATCCACGAAGTTTAAAATAGTAAATACTTTGTGTGAATGTGTCTAAAAAAATAAATAATGCATTTTCAATATACTACTCAAATAACTAATAAAAATGCACTTTCTTAGAGGGATCAAATATTATTTATATTGGGTATGAAACCCAAATTTTCTAAATCTCAAATCGAATTGACTTGGAATATTTTTTTTTTGGGCCCAATTCTTAAGACTTAATTTTTAAGCCCAACTTATCACAAAATTCGGGTATCTCGGGTTAGCGAGGGCTGACCCGTTTGACTGCTCTAGACCTGTCCAATGTTGATTTCGCTAGTTTTAAATTAATACATAAAGTTTAAAAGTTTTACAATTTAGGGGTTTTAGAGGTATTGGTGAGCTTCAACTGGAACATGATAAATATATACATGAAAAAATCAAATAAAAATGATTTCGTATGAGTTAATTAAAAATAAATTTGACTGTTAAATTATTTAGATCAATGGTACAGATTAAAAGATAATTTTGGTATGTATATTATTTAAAATATTTGATTGCTAAAAACATGAAATTTGTTATTCTTTCTGATTATAATTTATTGGTTAGGATATAGTTTAATTATATCCATTGGATGAAAAATATGGATGGTTCAGATTTATTTTTAATTAACACAACAGATCTATTTTCATTATAACATCTATATATATATATGCATGAAATGAGAATTAATTTTTTATGTGGGAATTAGGAATCAATATATACTGTTTGATATCTATATAATATGTATGGTGCAATTGAAACGATACAACATAAAACTACATAATATGAACAATGTTATGAGTTTTATTTAAAATTTGGTTTTTATTCGATCTCACCTATTATATATATATATATATATGGGTAGAATTCGGTAAGAACAAGTTTTATATAAGAACTAAAACCTATGTATATTATCTATTATTTTGATGCATTACACGTATTATCTTAATGCATAACATGATAATGCATTTTTATTCATTAACCAATGCATTATAATTTCAATGCATTATATGCATAAATTTGATGCACAATAAATATGGACCATAGATTATATAAAAATTAATGATCCAAATTAGTTCTTAGTTCCTATACAAGGATGAGTTCTCATTTGATCTCTTCCCTCTCTCTTTATATATATATATATATATATATATATCAATATGATTGACATGTGTTGGTTTGAATATTTTACTTAATTTGTAATTTGTATTTTGGTATTGATAGTGTGAAACGATGTCGTTGGAATTATCAATAGTTCCAAGGGCAGAGACAATGGAGGTGGAGACTGCGTTGTGCATAGGACTCTCCTTAACACAGACCACCAAAATTTAGAAGAATTATATTACAATCGGTCCAGTTTGTAATATAATATAAACTCATGTAATATGTTAGCAACTATTATTATTATTATTTTCAATGATGATAGATATAAAAGCTTGCATAAGTGTATAATTAGGGGACGTGTGTGTTTGATGTGGAATTTATTTATTTGTAATGATCTAATCAAAATGCTATGATTAATCATTCTCTCCGTTTTATTCATTGATTTGTTGTGTTGATTTTTCCAACTAGCTTAGATCGAAATAAGATCGGATGTAATTTAGCTATTCATTTATTATCACATTTTTTTAATTTTGCTTTTTTTATTTGATTGTTCACTTTCAGTTTAATATGTATACTTTAATTTAATCTTATAACTTAAGATTAAGATTTTTTTTCCCACTTTTGTGGAATATTCACTATGTCAATTAATTTTTCTACTCATTTTATCATTTTCATCAATTTATGAATTTGTTACATGGTTTATTTTTCTATATTTTATAAACAAATACTTTAATTTCACACATACGATTTTTTAAATACAATAAATTAAATGAGATTCAAATTCCACTCAATATATAATATACCTCAAATTAAATTATTTTTTTTAATACGCATGCCGAATCAAACTATAAATAGTGAATTCATAGATGAAAGAAGTACTCCATCTGTCCTACTATTTCCGTCTTCTTTCATTAAAATAATACACTCATCTCAATATAAAAGAGGACGGAAATAGTGGGACAGAGGGAGTATATAGTTATTTTTAAAATTTACTTTACTAGGAATATCAAAAACGGGGTATATACTTGAATAAAAATTTATTTTTTATAAATACATAATTAATTATATTCATAATAATAAGGACTTTATTTTTTATAAAAAATGTTAATGAAATAAAAATTAATTAATTATATCCATTTTTTTTTTCATTCAAGAGGTGGATAACAATGAAGATAATATTGCCACGTCACATTAGTATTGTCGTTGATATATGTTATTTCTTCTCTCAAATCTTTATGTTGTCTTCTTAGTTCTATTTTTAAATAGATTTTTCAAATTTACGAGTCAATCTTCATTGATGAGTTGGCCTGCCAAAATTAGAACGAATAGGAGGGTGTTTGGTTTTTAAAGAGGTCATAAACTTTTACAATAACTTATAACATATCATAACTTAAGAGTTTATAAGCTGTCAAAGCTTTTGGATAAATAAGCTTATAATCTCTTTTAAAAAACTTATAAAATGATAAGTATTTGACATTTTACGCTCTTTATATGTGATTTTGATGAGGTAAATCTGGTAATTATGTAATTTTATTGCAACTTATAAGTTCATAGAGAAATAAGTTGTGGGTGAAGTTACTTATTTTTTAAAGAGCTTATAAGCTCCAAGAGTTTATTTTTTACTCTCTCCGTCCCAATAAGCATGACACAAAACTTTTGGGCACAATTATTAAGGAGAGTATATAAAGTAGTGTAAGAGTGATAAATGTGGTAGGGTCCATACCTTTTTAAAGGGATAACTTTTACTAGTTTAGAAATGTGCTAAGCTTAGTGAGACGTCCAAATAAGAGAATTGTGTCAAGCTTAGTGGGACGGAGGGAGTACTACTTATAAGCTCTCAAAGAGTTTAATTTATCTAAAACTTTCAAAGAGCTTATAAGTTCCTAAACTACTTATAAGTTGTTTTAAGGAGATTATAAGTTTAGTCAAACACCCCTTGTGTCGACTTGTTCGATTTGCTAGTTTTCAGTGAATTAGATCGTGCCAGACATTATGACATTCAAAATAATTATTAGAATAATAATTGAACTCATCTATATATATATATATAAAAGCAAAACTATTTTGCCACTTTCTTCCCATTTTACCTAGGACTGTCAATTTTCAACACGACGTGATAACTCGAGACGAACCGACACAATATTAATGGGTTTGAGTTAGCCTTTAATTTGTTGGGTTCGGGTTCTTATCAGGTTGACCCAATAAGAAGCTGAAATTTTTGGGTTGGGTTCAGGTTACCTGAAATATATAAATATATTATTTAAAATTATTATCATTAATAATATATATTTATTTAATCATGTTAGATCGGGTTGGATCAAGTTAATATTGGGTTGCTATCAGGTTGGATTGTTATCGTGTTGGGTCAACCTGAAAAAATAACATGTCAATTTGGGTTCAGGTTGGGTTCGGGTTTAATATATCCTTAGCAGGTTGGGTTCGACTTTGACCTTAACAGGTTGGGTCGTTATCAGATTGACCTGATAACGACCCAACTCGACCCAATTGACACCCTTAATTTTACCACTTCTTATTTATTATATTTATTATTTTAATTATATATATGTTTTATGAAATTATATATAATTAACGAAATTTGTTACTCCATCCGTCTACCAAAATGGTTTACATTTTGCCATTTTGGGATGTCTACGAAAATGGTTTACATTTGAAACTTTCCTTTTATAGCAAGTGCACTCACCACATCCACTAAACACAACTCAATTTAAATCAATACTTTAAGTGGAACCCAAACAACACTAACTACTCACAACCAATTTAAAACTATATATGAAGTGCGACCCTAACTCCACTCACTACATATCTCCATTAAAGTCAAAACACAATAGTAAAACCTGTGCCAGGTCAAACTGCAAACCATTTTCAATTCTTTATTGTATTTTCAATTCTTTATTTTATTTATATTAAATTAGAACACTATAAATGTAATACGCGCCTTTCTACTTCCGAATAAATTAGAGAATCTCTTAAAAGTTTACGAACTTGTACTTGAATTACGAAACCAAGATCTCGAGAACTTAGGTGTAATAAAATCATTAGTAGTGATAATGATTTAATGGGAGCAATGTCATTTAAGAAGATAAAGAATGAGTGTGATTAATGATGTTAGTGTCATCATTCAATATGATTGACATTTCCAATACGTGCTTTTAATACGAGCATTTAAGGAGAATGTTGGGTTTTAATGCTTACGTTTAATGATGCAATTATAGGGAATTCATTAGTAATAATCTGATTTTAATATGATTGGTATTTATTAAAATTATAGTAAATTGTGGTTAGTGGAACCACCTCTAATGAACTGTGTGTGGTCTTAGTATTGAGTATAAGCGTGTAGGGACAATACCACACAAATACTGCCGTGATAGAACATATGTATAAAATAAGACAAATTCAGTGTATATAGAACATATGTATATGATAACAAAGGAGAAGTGTTAAGAGTATAGAGGGTATGAAATAAGGTTAGTACGTAGTGTCTCATTTAAAGAATCAAGTATCAGAAATTTCCTAGACTACAACCTATAGGAAAGAAAGGGGTCAACTGTACAGGCGCCTATTAAGAGTTCAGACATAATAGAGATCGAGAAATATGTGAGGTGTTGATAAAGGACAAACTACAGGTTTTAAGGAAAAGAATCTACAGAAAAATCTCCCACTTTGGGATGAAAACAAACTAGCAACTTAAGAGAGAAATAGACTACTAAAAGAGAAAGGAAATAATGGAAAAAAGACAACAATTCTCGAGCAAAGGGAATGAGGAAGTCTGGAACTGCTCCCTCTCTGCCATCACACCATACTCTTCTCCTTAGGTGCCAATCAAAGAACCTGTAATAAAAAGGGAACTGAGTAAACAATTGTAATAAGAATGACACTAATGCCTAAACTACTACGGAGGCAATCTCTGTAAATGAAACACATAAGAAAGAGGATCTCCCCAAATTAGGATAGAACCAAAATAGAAGAGTGACTACAGAAAATAGAAGTAACACCAAAAACATGTAAGAGGAAAAGCTGGGAAAAGGAGGGATGACCTGCTTGATGCTGCATCGTCCTCTCTCCACTGTATGATGCAGCTCCGTCCTTCCACTGGATAATGCAGCTCTCCTTTCCTCCATGGCAGCCTTTTTCCACCCTAATGTAGGCTGTAAACATAGAATAAGAAATGAGGTTCGAAGGGAATCCCAGTCCAGCAACCAAAGCAAAATATCCTAGACCTTAATCAACTTCCTTCTCCTATAAATAACAACCCTTATACCTTTAGAAAAGTTTTACAAGTCACAAAATCACCTCAAAACAACACTTAACATTTCAAGAGCACTAAACACTTAAAAAGTCCTGCCAAGCCCCAAGCAAACTAGAAGTTTGCCTTAAGGTAAGACAAAACTCAACTTACCATTCTCTCTAGAACTACAGATTAAGAACACATTAGTACATCCAAGAGGAACTAAGAGAGGAAGCCCTACTCAAGCTCAAGCCAAGGATGGAAACTGTTTTCATTTCCAGGTAATACAATGACTGAAACTGGAGCGGTATATGCCTCTTAGAATTTAGTTATGTAATGTTATAGGCAGACTTAAGCGCCACTTCTAAATTTTCAGCTTCACTACCTCAGTTAACTCAGAACATAACAACCAACTGCTCTCTAAATGAACTTAGAAACTGTAAGAATATGACACACTCAAGAATTGACTTCTTACAGTGTAATACAATTTCTAAGAAGTCATAAAACAAGACTGTAAACAGAAAATACATTCAAATCCAGAAAAGAGAATAGGAAGTTTACTTAGCTTGGCCATCTTGGAATACGAAACCACCGCGACAAACTTAACTCAAGGTTAACCTCATGACCGAACTGAAGCACTGCCAACACCAAACCATTTAGGTTATATTACAAACACATCCTAAGAAGTTAGCTTAAAGAATCATTCTTTATTCAGAATTACAGAACTAAAGGTTTTAGTAAGATATAGTCTATTTTCAAGAACAAAAGAAAGCAATAGGCCTATAACCTCTTTAAAAATATAATATTCATGTTTGATATTTATCACATCTAGTAAAGCTATTTTTTTGAATTGTTGCTTTCATTAAATATTTTCAATTTTATCTATATTTTAAAATAATAAAAAATATACTAAAAAAAATAATTTTTCGTGCAACTACACGAGTAGAAATACTAGTGATTAATAAAAAGGCAAAAGTAGAATCTATATAATTTGCTTCTTATTTTACGAGCCTTTCTAAAAAAACATTAATATGTTAGTCTTGAAAATTTATTAGAGGTATTAAAACCTAGCTAGACAAGTGATAAGTAGCATAATTTCTAAGGCTATGATAGAAACAAGGTGTGCAATCATCACTTTCTGATATAGGGAAATATTAGCATGACTTTTGATATAAATCATCAAATAATTGGAAAATATTAGGAAACATTTATAATATACATATTCACCTAATAAAGGAAATGAAATATATCTAATTCTCTGAGATCTGCCTCGCAGAGCTCGAGACGGGATAATAGTCAGGCTCTGGGTAGCAGAATTCAGCTGAGGTATATGAATATCTTTGCCCTGTGATACCCCAGACCTCTTTATAAGGGAGGTCTGACTCTTTTGTCAGAGCTAAAGCTCTGATCAAACTAGAAATTATATATTGAATATATACTGACACATGTCAGGTTTTGTTACATGAATGGTACTAAAAAGCTGTTACATGAATGGTACTAAAAAGTATGTTATTTTCAAGGTCTTACGAAAAGGGGCGAAGTTCGAATGGACAGAGGTATGCCATACTGCATTTGAAGATTTAAAGCAGCATTTGAGTAGCTTGCCTATGCTTACCAAGCCAGACCCATGCGAGGATTTATTTCTATATTTCGCCGTGGGTGAAGCCTCGGTTAGCGTCGTGCTCTTGAGAGAAAACAAGGGTCATTAGAAGCTTATTTATTACGTAAGTAAGATGATTCAAAGGTCGGAGCTTAAATACTCGGATACAGAGAAGGCTTCTTTGACGGTTATGATAGCAGCGAGAAGACCCTACTTTTTATCTCACTGGGTGATAGTCAGAACCAATCTCCCATTCAAGCAAATCTTGGGGAGGCCGGATTTATCAGGAAGAATGGTGAAATGGGCGGTGGAGCTCGGGGAGTATGATGTAGCGTTTGAGAGTAGGGTGACAATCAAAGCGCAAGCCCTGGCAAACTTTGTACAGGAGTCTACCAGTTCACAAGAGGTGAGGGTCTGAAATGTGTATGTAGACGGCTCTGTCACTAAGGATGGTGCAGGGGCGGGCATATTCATCATAACTCCAGAAAAGGAGCACATGCATTTTGCTATGTTTAACTTTACGATAACTAATAATGAGGCGGAATATGAGGTATTGGTCAGAGCCATGAGAATTTTGAGGGAGCTCGGAGCTCAAGAGGTAGTAGCATATTCAGATTCTCAATTGGTCGTTCAACAAGTGTTAGGCACTTATGAAAGAAAAGAAGAAAATATGGTTTGGTACATAATCAAGAATTTAAAAAGGAACTTTGTTAAATTTGATATCAATCAGATCCCCAGGGAGGAGAATACAGAGGCGGATTGTCTAGCTCTCATAGTTAGTTCGGTAGAGCATGTTTGGCATGGAGAGATTACTCTTCTGATGGTAGAGCAACGAACTCTGGCTTTGGAAATGGCTCTGATAGCCACTGATTCAGATTGGAGAATTCTAATCATGAATTACTTAAGGACTAATCAAAAGGAGGACAGTCCGAGCGCTATGGGCAAGGCAGCGTTGGCACGATTTTGCCTCATCGAAGATTACCTCTATAGAAGATCTTTCACACACCCTCTTTTAAGATACGTCGCAGAGCATGAAGGAGAATATATCCTACGAGAAATTCATGAGGGTTGCGCGGGAAGTCACACTGGATATAAAGACCTAATCCGCAAAGTGCTGAGAGCAGGGTGGTTTTTCTGGCCAACTATAGAATAAGACGCCAAGAGTAGAGTAAGGAGATGCGAAAATTGTCAGAAACATGCGCGGCTGATTCACTTCCCGGCAGAGGATCTTGGGAGTATGTTCTCACCATGTCCATTTGATAAATGGGGAACCGACATTGTGGGGAAGCTTCCCACCACTTCTGGGGGTAGAGCTTTCTTAATCGTAGCAGTGGATTACTTCACCAAATGGGTCGAGACAGAGGTAGTGACCAAAATTGATGAGAAGGCCATTCGCAACTTCATATGGAAAAACATTTGTTGCAGGTTTGGCATCCCTAGAATTCTGATATCCGATAACGGAACCTAATTCATTGGTTCTAAGATTCAGAGCTGGTGTAAAGTGATGAAAATCGAACATAGATTTGTATCGGTACCTATAATTCATACTGAGCTGCGCGTTGGTCTAAAGTAGAGCTGGATATGGCAAGCAAGGTTGTCCAATCCTCCTCTCTGAGCAAGGAGTTCAATAGCCGGGCTCCTTCGCTCTCAGACGCATTGAGGCATGAGCCGGTATACTCAATAAAGGGCCTCTGATCAGTGAGAGTTGTTGAACTTCATTTTGGATATGAAATATCCAAAGCACGAGCAATGTCAACAACTCACCGTTGTTGACACTCTGGAGGGATGGAGGAAGATGGTTTAGGATCCTGAGGAAGTGAGGTAGGAGAAGCAGAGGCAGAGGTTATTTCGATCGGATGAGAAAAGTGCGGAATCCTTGATTTCTTGATAGGATGATCACATGGCGAAGGAATCACTGTTTGGCTATGACCAGGAGTGCCAATTTTAATTTTCATAGGATTATCCTCAGGTTTGAGGGGAGGAGGACATGGCAGTGTTGACACATCAGCAAGGTCTGCTGCAAATCTAGCTGAGACAGTTTCTAAAAGCATAAAGGAGAAAAAGGGTTGGTAAAGTAAACAGGAATCTCAATGACAAAGGATGAAAGAATGATTCATACCATGACCAGGAAAAATTAATGTGGGAGACTTTCCTCTTGAGGAATGAGGGGTACTGAGATCTGTAGGAGTAGAGCTCTCCGCGACTTGCTGTATTTGAGGATCAGTCGGGGTAGAGCTATGAGTTGCGGAGGCAGTAGGTGTCCGAAGGTCTATTGGAGTAGAGCTCTGGCCAACAAAAATAGTTGAATCCTAGAGGTCCGTAGCTAGCGCAGCAATGCATGAACCGCCTGCCACTTGGGTTATGGCTTTTACTTTCTTGGTTGAACGAGCCGTCATGAACGTAGCGGCTCGAGCACGCGCTGCTTTGCTTAATTTGTCAAATTCACTCATATCTGCAATATAATGAATATAAAAGGGTAAGCATTAAATCATTCAAAGTAGTGAAGATGTAGAGAGGGGGAAGGTTTATATCCATTGAGGGATCCCATGGAAGGTTGGGATGAAGTCAAGGTAAGAAAGGACAACAAAACTTTTGGTGAAATGGATTACGAGAGAATGAAGTAAAGAGGTGTTGGTTATTTTCTGAAGCTTGGAAGCAATGGCGGTAGGGATACCATACCCTCCTTGATCAAAACGAGTAGAGGACAAATCTTTGATTAGAGGGAAAACTGGAAAACCCCAAGTGTCATTCTCGGGAGGCGTTACGATATAATACTCATTATACCATCCCTTGTCAAGACTGTGGTATTTACCATAAATGTCACTGTGGTTGTTTGGAGAAAAATAGATAAAGGGAGGACTCTTTTTTAAACGATGAAGGTTAAAAAAGAGCTCGACAGTATTTTCAAAACCAAAAAGTGATAAAAAGATATGGAAAAAGGAAGCTTTTCTTATCGACATGGGATTCAATTGATTAAAGGGAATGTCATATTTAGTGAAAACATCACAGAAAAAGGCAGGAACCTCAAACTGTTTCCTTCAAAGGATAAATGATGGGAAGGTCACATTTTTTGGACGTTCATGTACCTCAAGAATACGAATCTCTTATCCCCCAGTGTTACCTAATAATTTCTTCAAAGATCGAAGGGTGCTTTTGGTGGCAGAAGAGGGAAGAAAGTGCCTTAAATCTGGCCCAGCCATGATTGAATAAGGTAAAAAGGAAGGGTTGAACGAAATACCTGCGCGAGGATGAGATGAACGTCCTGGGCTATAAAATAAAATGAGAACTCGGAGTGGAGAAGTTTTTGTACCTTGACGGTTTCAAAGAGAAAATGAGGAGAAAGATGATGCTAGAAGGAAAAGTTTTTGCAAGTCTTATTCACATAATATTTATAGAAGCAATGGAAAAGAAGATATAATACGTGTAAGGTTCAGATTAATTCAATTACCATCGAAGGGTTAAAAAAAAAAGAGAGGACGTTTTGACTCCCTGAGGTGAAAAGTTCAAAAGGTAGAGTAAGCAAAATGGTAGTGGTAAAGTATCTGGAAAACTAACAATTGATTTGACAAGAAATTAATGAATGACCATTTTTTACCATATCAAGAGATATGAAATTACGCAATTGTCCCCGTTGAGGGCCGTAGGAGGAAGAGAACATTTTCAAAATAATTAAAGCAAATTGATTTCTAGCACTGCCTCTCAGAGGTGACTGAAAGTTTCATCTGAGACTTTTTGGGGGGTGAAGTTGATATGGGGAAATATCAACATGACTTGTGATATAAATCATCAAATAATTGAGAAATATTAGGAAACATTTATAATACATATTAACCTAATAAATGAAATGAAATATATTTAATTCTCTGAGATCTGCCTCGTAGAGCTCGAGACGGGATAATAGTCAGGCTCTGGGTAGTAGAATTCAGCTGAGGTATTTGAATATCTTTGCCCTGTGATGCCCCAGACCTCTTTATAAGGGAGGTCTGACTCTTTGTCAGAGCTAAAGCTCTGATCAAACTAGAAATTATATATTAAATATATACTGACACATGTCAGGTTTTGTTACATGAATGGTACTAAAAAGCTGTTATTTGGATTAGAGGGGCTATAGTCTTTATGTGGTCCCCTAATGACGTGGAGCTATGCAATTGGAGAGGATGTCTAACAACTTGTACTATGAATACAATATTATCAGGGAGATATTACTATCATACCCTCTATATCTCATACTATATATACCCCTTTCATTTTTTCTCTTAAGTAGGTTGCAACATTCATTACTTTATACACTTGCTACATACAAATTATTGTTGTCACGCCCGCTTTTTACTAAGTCTAGTAAAGTCTGGAAACATGACTAATGAAAGGAATAAACGATGAGTATGGAATAGAACAAGGCAATAAATATTCCTCTTATAATATAAATCAAGAATTCATCTCTCGGATTCGGAGTTTGGCATAATTAGAGTCACGAGCTCATTACATAACACAACTAATTAAAAGAGTTTGTATCTCAAGTCTATTACATAACGGTCTAGCAGCAGAAATGCAGAATCGAAATGACAAAAATTCTATGTGTATGAAGACACGTAGAACCCCCAAGAGCCTGCTACTAGGTGTTGGGAACCCTTAAGTATTTTTGGTTTTGATGATGATCTCTCGAAACACACTTAGTATTTCCTATGTATTAAGATCACTGAATATAAAGTGAATTCTGTTAAAGAACAGATTAGGAGATGACTTAACATGTAAAGGAGTTATTCCTAAAGAAGTCATTTCTATAGATAGTATAGGATAAAGACCAAGATTTCAAGCCAAGAAGGAATCGATCTGCTGTAACAGACAGCGACCAGATCGATAGTTACAGCGAAGCACCAGATCGATAGAGTCATCAAACCACCAGATGACATCATCCTACACATCATACCATCTTTCCACATCAAGATCGAAGCCTATCCAACAGGGATTGGAAAGAGAATCGTCGATTGACACAAAGAAGGAAAGAAACCGTTGGCAATCTGCTTTCCATAACTTAATGATTAAGTCAACATTTCTGCAAGGCAAGAAGAGATATGATGAACAGCATTGATTGGCAATATACCATCAATCTCACGCCAATCAACAACGGCTAGAATTTTCAATTCAATGTCTATATATATTTGAAGTTCAAATCTGGACTAAGTGACAACGCATGCGAGCTAAACTATCAACTTACACTCAAGCTATCTACCTTGATCCAGATTTAGAGCTTCAATAGAATTGTGATTCTACATCACACCAATCAACCTCGATTCAATTCTGCCTTATCGAGAGAAAGGAGATCACCCTGCTAGCTAGTAGATTTCTAGTGGTAACGTAGAGGTAATCTGTTGTAAAGGGACACGACCCTTATTTCGTGCATAAGTATCTCTCTAGCTTTGATTGATACTTGTGACTCGTTCTCCACGAGTATAAACAAGCAGAGTATCCTAGTAGTGGATAATATGGTCTAGTTCTGACCAGATCGTGGACGTAGGGATTTCCTGAACCACGTTAAACAACTGTGTTATTTACATTCCTGCATATTTACTTTCAGTTGTTTATTATTCTAATCATCTGCACTATCATATAAATCTGCATCTCAATCAATCTGCTTAACAATCTAAATAATTCCTAAGGTTTTCTAAACAAGAGCACTCATTAAATCCACCATTATTCCGCACACTCAACACTCATAAAGTAATAAGATCACTCTTATTATTGACTAAGTGTTTTCACTAAGAGAGCAATCTGTTTGGACTAAACTGGTAATCGATCTGTGTATCAATCTGTTTAGTCATCTGCCGAGCAATTTCTTATATAGAATAGCTTGAACTCTCTTAATATAAATCTGCACAATCATATAAATCTGCATCTCAATAATCTAAATAATTCCTAAGGTTTTTTCAGTTGTTTATTATTTTAACCTTCTGCACAATCATATAAATCTGCATCTCAATCAATCTGCTTAACGATCTGAATAATTCCTAAGGTTTTCTAAACAAGAGCACTCATTAAATCCACCATTATTCCGCACACACAATACTTTGAAAATAATAAGATCACTCTTATTATTAGCTAAGTGTTTTCACTAAGAGAGCAATCTGTTTTGGACTAAACTTTTATCGATCTGTGTATCAATCTATTTAGTCATCTGCCGAGCAATTTCTTATACAGAATAGCTTGAACTCTCTGATAATTTGTCAAGTAAACTGAAAAGTTTGTGTTTGGTGTATTCTCCCCCATACACCAAACCTTTCTCTTTCGGGACCAACAAGTGGTATCAGAGCAGTGGTTCAAACGACCATTGTTTTTGTTTCACAAGGTTAATACCTGCGTGATCAACTTGAATAGATCTAGGAAAACCTATTTTCATTCACGTGCATTCTATCTGCTATGGAATCTTCTGTTGTTAGGGCTTGTGAAGAATTCTCCATCCAAGGATACAGAGAATGGAGCTTCAGAATCAAAATGGCACTCAAACCCCATCACTATCTGATGTGCAAAAGTTATTGAAGAAGGTCCACTACAGATCACTGAAGAAGTGACAGTAACCAATG
The DNA here is from genome assembly GCA_026898415.1 of Leonotis leonurus. Lineage (NCBI taxonomy): Eukaryota > Viridiplantae > Streptophyta > Magnoliopsida > Lamiales > Lamiaceae > Leonotis > Leonotis leonurus. Next base: position 59,628 of record JAPKLX010000251.1, read on the forward strand.
CAACCGGTGTAACTACACAGATAGTTCCAAAAGACCCAATGAAATACACAGCAGAAGAACGTCGTGAAGCCAATCTGGATGAATTTGCTAAAGAGATCATATCTAGCACAGTCAAATGGGTACATCTGGCCAAAATCCAAGATTTGGATACTGCCAAAGAGATGTGGGAAGCCCTACGAGACTTGTGTCTAGGATCTGAAGTTATGATTGAGAACAAGCTGTCTCTTGCCTGCAACAAATATGATGAATTCAAGATGAAACCAGGCGTGACCATTGAGCAGATGAAGATGAGATTCACTGGAATTCTCCTTGAAATATCAGCGTTCAACAAGAACAAATATACTCAAAGAGAGAAGAATATGAAAGTACTAAGAGCACTTCCACCTAGTTGGGAGATATATGTTGCTATGCAACCTCTACGTGCAGATTTCAATGAACTATCTACTGAAGCGTTGTTTGATCACCTTGAAGGCCATGAATGCGATATAAAAAGAATTCGTGGACCAGATCATCTGTCCAAAAAGGCAGAAAGCAGCTCGAAGAAGGATAAAGAAGTAGCCTTCAAAGCGAAGTGCAAACCAGATGAACCTTCTGAACCTTCTCTACCAGATGAAGAGAGGCTATGACAAACTGTTAAAAGAGTTTGCAATGATAGCCAAACGAATGGACAAGATGGAAATCAAATCGAAGAAATACAGACGCTTTTATAAAGACAACAAAAACAAATTCTACAAGAAGCGTAACAATGAGCGATCTGATAACAAGGAAGAATCAAAACAACAGACAGGTAAAACCTCTAAATCATCTAACTCAGCAGATTACACATGCTTTGGTTGTGGTAGAACAGTTCACTTCAAAACAGACTGCCCTGATCTGTCCAAAAGCCAAAGAGAAGAGTTAAGAGCAAAAAGAGATCGTAAACTCAAATACGAGCGCAAGGCTATGATAGCTGAACAAGATTCAAGCAGCTCGAGTCATTTTTCAGATAGCTCATCAGAAAATGATGAAACCTTCTTTGCTAATGATGAAGAAGGTTGGGATGAATGCTATGTGGGACTAGACAACGGTCTGGATGAAGTTGAGGTAAATTCTAGCACAAAAGCATTTCTTTGAGAAAGTTCTAAGTTTGACTGCAGTCCTAGTTCTTTGTAATCAACCATATCTGAAGCTTCTTTGTGCCGGGAAAGTGGCCACTTCCCACAGACACCCGACCGGCCAACCTTTCGCTGACTCACGGTCCTGTGTACACTAGTCCAAGTAGTAAATCTAATCTACTGAGACCCGAATTCGATTTTAAATAAATATATAGACATCATACATAAATCAAAATATTTATGGCAGACAGTGCTTTGAAAATATCTTGTTTCATTCTGAAGACATGCACACATATTTTTATAGAGTAAGAAAAGCCTACTTGAATTGTCTTGACTAACGACTGCTTCGTTCTCAAACTGAGGTTCCGACCTTTCGTCGCAACCTTTAAATAAATCTCGGGTGAGATACATTGCTCAAGTATATCAAATACTTCTAAGTATAAGGAAGTATTATCCTTAGCTATTTGAGAATTATTCTTAGTCTTTTAACTCGACTATCATACGAGTCTAGGAGTTGTATTTCTTGAGGCGTCGTTTGATGATTTCTAAATCATGTTATGATTCGGAAATTTACTATACCCATGTACTTAATTATTGGGTAAAAGTAAATTTAAAGACTTCTAATTTGATGTCTTGATACTTGAATCAAAATAAATAATTTCTAATAGGCTAAGTAAATTTCAATTATCATACTCTAAGCTTGATTTATAATTTAATAATTTCTTATGATTAAATTCTAATTAGTAAATGAAAATTTTAATTAGTAAATTAAATTCTCTCAATTTAATTATTAGATTTCTCATTCTTGAACTTAGTCCACTTAAATTAACATTTGATTTTAAAATGCTAACTAGCCCATTTAATTTATTTGCTCTAACTAATCCAATTAACTTCTGGGCCCAGGTTTAATCTATTTAATTGTCCCATTCAGATTTATTAAACTCTTGCCCACTTAAATTTAAATAGCCCAATGTTCTATCTAAAATTAGGCCCACAAGAACTTGATTTCTCGGTCCATACGTTTTTAATCTTCCCAGCCCAAGCTTTTGGTCCGTTAATCAAATCCTCGGCCCAGCGATTTAATAACTCGGTCCACTAATCTTTCTAACTTAAGCCCATCAGTCTTATTTGTTTAGGGCTAGGAAAAATAAATCCCAGCCCATAAATTGTATCTTCGGCCCATGAACCTGACACATACCCGGCCCGGGTTCTAGATACTTCTACCCTAGAGTTCCACACATTTCTACAGACTCTTCTCCTGTTTAGCCTAAAGTATGTACTTTAGGTTCTCGCAAATTATTACGAGGTCGATTGCATGAAGCAAGCTAACCCCGGTCGGATCTCGATGGAAAGCTTAACATGGTAGCTCTAATCCTAAGTGTGATTAAAATAAGAAAACGGAAATCCTAAACATACTATGATAAATAAATAAATATTAAAAGCAGCTAAACGAATCCCAACAGATTGAAGCTTTAGGATAAGATGCTCAACTCCTATTCAATGTCTAATTGATCATGCATCCAAAGGTTTCTTAGCAAATTACATTTGTATTAATACACTAAGCCGTGATCTTTACTTTCGTATACAGTTCACACCTCTAGTAATTGCTTAATCTCATATAAATTATTATTCTTTATGTTTCCGGTTAAGAATAATGTTGATTAACCCTAGGTCTCATGTCAATCAAATGATCAATCTACTTAATATATACATATGAATTTAATGGTGATCAAGCACTAAACTCCATACAAAACAAGTTAATCAAGGGTATAGATCAAACAAAACATCAAGTAAGAACATAAACATCCAATCCAAGTAAGGATCTAACCAAGCATCATATACAAGGTAGAATCACAAAAGGAAACCATAGAAAGGAAACTTACTACTTGAAAAGTAAGAATCCAATGTCGGAATCTACTTTAATCCATCAGAATTTTTAAATCCTAAACTAAGAAAGCAATAAAAACAAAGTGTTTTAGAAGTTCTTTTTAAGTTACATAGGTGCTCTCTCTGAAAATGACGCCTAGAACAATTAAATGTGCGCCCATAACTACTAGCCAGCGGCCGCTGGGAAGCCAACGGTCGCTGGCTACACGTTTCTGTCCCGCTGTAGAAAACTTCCCAGCGATCGCTGGGTATCCCAATGATCGCTGGCTGCGTGCTTCTGTCCTCGTCTATTTTTGCAGCCCAGCGATCGCTGGCTGCACTCGTCAGCTCTTTGTTGTGCTCGTCTCCTTCCCGTTCCATGCTCGTTCGCCTCTTCCTCACCCAGCTTTACTCCAACGACTTTTCCAGCACTCGTAGCTCAAATTCATCATCTTTCACTCCATCCTCCATAATACACTACAAAATATGAACCGGCGTAAAAACAAACTAAAACAATACGAAAAATATAAAAATAAAGATATAGACACAACAACACAACGAGCTAAAAAACGTAACAAAAATACACTAAACATCTCCCCCTCTCACGCCTCTCACTTCTCTCCGCCCATTTCTATCTGTTCCAAAACAGTCGGCCCTTCTTTCTCCCTACTCCTCGTTGCTGTTTAAAACAGTCGGCCCTTCCTTCTTCGGCGCCTTGTTCCTCTGCTTAGAATCCTTTATCAGTGCAAGGAGTAGCAACTGTCCGTGGTGGACTCCGTCGCTCGATCGTTCCTGCCTTGCCGTCGCCTTCGTTCTGCACGGGGAGACCCTGGTGTCCCGCCTCAGGTGCTTTCCTTCCCTTATCCTTCCCACTCTATCTCTTTCTCTATCACTTCTCTTTTCATTGAATTTCCAGATTGACTTCAATTCTAAATGATTTATTATTACTATTTCTTTTGTTGAATTAATTGTTCTTTCTTGTTTTGAGGAATTGGTGGGGTTTGGGGCTGGTGATTCAGTCCAGGGAAGGGTGGCTACTGATCTGGGATGGGGAGATTCCAAAATTGGATTTCAATGCGTGGCTGCATCCTGCTCAGTCCTGGGAGCTTGGTCCCAGGTTAGGGTGCTCGGCTAATCCTTCTCACCGAGACACACCAGAAAAGCTAAGTGTCCTACTTAATTTCCATACTTTCTGTTTGATGGAGGGAGTTAACTGGTAGCTATTTCTCCATTCATGATTTGGATGTTGGTTTGTGAATTTATGCCTTCTAACTTATGCTTAGGTTTCGGATTGAAGCACTTAAATCTGAGTTTACATTTTGAATCTGGAACAGAGTTGTAGTTTTGGTGTGATGTTGGTGGTTGAAGGTTAAAGCCCTGAGAGAGTTCTAGATATTCAGATTTGACGATATATTATTTATGTTGTGGTCTAAGTATTTGTGCTATACCATGCTTATCAGAAGTTTTCCTACAACATGCTTGAATTTGAAATTGTTTTATAACATGCTTGAAATCTGAGGTTGAGTTGGGGACGTTGTTACCTTGCAGCTGGTGGTTGTATTTGACTTGTTTTGGGCAGGACTTCCTTTTCCTCTCCTATTTGCTAAGCGTTTGACTGTGTCCCTTAAGGCAATTCTCTAGTTTGCTTGGGGCTTGGCAGGACTTCTTATGTGTTTAGTGCTCTTGAAATGCTAAGTGTTTAAATGTTGTTTGGGGTGAGTTTGTGAAGTGTAAAACTATCTAGTGGTATAAGGGCTGCTATTTATAGGAGGAAGAAACTGGTTAAGGTCTGTGTTTTGGCTTTGTTTGCTGCTCTACGAATTCTCTTCTATTTTGTTATTTTATGTGCACAGGTTTAGCACATGAGAAAAAGCTGAGAATGCAGTAATCAGGAGGGTTGGAAGAACTGCATCGAGCAGCTTTCCTCTTCCTCTTCCTCCAACCCTCCTTTCTTTCCTAAGGTGTGAAATTTCCTTTTCTGTATAGTTTCTTCTATTTTGTTTCATTCTACTTAGGGAGATTTCTTCTTATTTCTAGTACAGCCCTTATCCAGGCCTACATAGATCTCTCCTTAGCTTCTCACTATATATTTCTTGTCTTTTGTTGCAGGTAGAAGATGGCAGCATGGTTTCTCCACCTTGGAGTGAATCTGCCGAGAGGTTGCAGGGTCAACTGCCCCCTTCATGTTCTCCTCTTTCCTTCGATCAAGGCAGAGTAAGTTCTGTTCTAGATTTCTCCTTTTCTTTCATATATTTAGGGCTGCACTAATAGACTTTCTTAGGCTGATGTTTAGAGTACAAAGTCCCATGCATCTCCATTTTCTACTTTTGGAGCTGTGTAATGTGACTTACTCATCTCTCTCTTCTGATTTCTCTCTTTGTTTTAGATGGTTGCAGGCTGGTAGGTGCAGGGAGTAGGAAGAAGAGGACAGCTGGGTCCTCGAGCCTTCCCCTTTCCATGTTTTCCTCTTTGTTTCATCTATCCATTTCTTCCTTAGCTAGGGATTTGTTTCTAGTTTGCAAATAGAAGATTCTGGGCAGAATTTGTGGATTCCCTTCCCAAAAATCTGAAATTTGTCCTTCTCTCCTTTGTTTTTATTATCTAGTTTTTTTTTTTGTAAATATTAAAAGTTGTCTGTAATAGACTGTAGTTCATATACGTAGCTTGCATTCTTATTTCTAATACAGTACAGTTGGCTTTCTTATTGGGAGGCACACCTATGATATTCACACCCCATTCCTACTTCTAGAATATATGCATATCTTTTTCCTCTTTCATAAGGAAGTTTTAAGGTTTGGTTTACATGTTCTGCTTAGATCTATATTTCTTGGCTCATCATTCTAATGCATTAGTTAGTTATGATTCTCTAAATCAAATTTAATTACTTTATTGCTTTACTATAAATGTTTGTATTAATCATAAGCATTAGTATGTCAATCTCTTAATTGACTGCTTTTAAAATCATTAATCTTTGTACATGATTGCTTTCTTAAGAGTATTTATCATGCCAAAAATCACTCTTACTAATATTGATTCTAAAATCACAAATTTCTATAATTACTTGCATTCATAGCCTTATAAATGTTTGCCTCGTAATGTCAATCCCATTAAATGCTAACATTAATCACTATTAATCACCACTAATGGCTCATCCTCATTTAATTATTGAGACTCGGTCTCGTAAATCGAATACAAGTTCGAAAATTTTAAAAGATTCTCTAATTTATTCGGAAGTAAAAAAGGCGGGGTATTACAATTCTCCAGTTTATAAGATACTGACTTGAGCGTTGGAGTGTCTTTCCGGGGACTCGAACCGTTCTCCGGCTCTGTTTTGTAGATTCTAGTCAGTGAAATCAAAGTCTAGCTGCTTGCGACCGCACCTGGATTTCAAGGAAGAGGTATGATTTCTCAACTTCTTGGAACTTTCGTACTCTTTTCTTATTGTGGATTAATCTCTAATCCAACACTTTCCATTATTAGATTTACAAATATTATGTTACTAAACTATCATTTTTTTTTGATGAAAAATAATTTTTACTGATAACACAATAGTGGTTGCTGAAGCATTCACGACTAAATAAAAAAAAAATGGTTTTCCAAGACACATAAATTTAAAAAGTCGTAGAAAGTTAAAATATCATTAATATAAAAGTATGAAATGCATCAAAACTTATAGAATAGTAACTCTCTCATAGCGATTTAAGAACTCCACAAGCGTATATGGTTTATCGCAATCAACTTCTCAATTATAATAATTAAAGAATGAAATTATATATTTTTATTTAAACTAATAAATGGCAATTCCCACTCAATACGTAGAATACTCTAGAGCTGTTCACGGTTCCGAATTTTCGGAACCGGAACCGAACTATAATTGTGGCGGTTCATGGTTTGGAACCGAACCATGTAGGAAGGTTTTGGTTACGGTTCCAAATTGCCGGTTACGATTTCGAACCGCCAAAAAAATTAATGCTAATATATTTAAATTTTTGAAATTTTAATTATATACCAATCCATATCATCATTTAATTTTTTTACCACATAATTATCTTTTTAATGTAATACTATAATTACTAGGTAAATATTTATTTTAATTTAGTGTTAATTATATATAATATCCATATAATAATATATTAATAATGAAATAAAAAAATATTTTGATGTGTTATTTTGTCATGAATAATTAAATTGAATAACAAATTAATCACAAATACATTAATGAAATAAAATAAAATGTTAATCTTCATAAATATAACAATATAAAATGAATACTAATAAAAAATTAATTATTTTAATTTATAATATTAGAGTTTAATTAGGTTTTCATCTAGTTAAGTTTTATTTTATTTAATTATTAATGTATTCATAAGTTTTAATGTGTTATTATGAATTATAAAAAGATTATTATAAAAAATGACTCTTTATAATATAAGAAATAAATTAAATTTAATAATAAAATTGTGATACTGTTCCAAATTGATGATTACGGTTCCGAAACGCCGGTTCACAATTCTAAAATTTTAGAACCGTAACCAAACCTTCGTCTACACGGTTACGGTTCGAAATCGAACCGTCAAGTATGGTTACGGTCCGATTACGATTCGGTTTTGGTTCTTTTAAACACCTCTAGAATACTCTAAGAGACATTTCCCTTTTTAGAATTTTATCATTTTGCCAAAAGAGTTGATAATTAGGGTGAGAGAAACGATTATGTACAACAAGTGGATACAAATCATCACTATCATTACGAGTGAGCAAATTTGGTAAATAATCGAAAATCGAACTGAACCGAGCATAGAGGAGGGTCGAAGTCCATTATGCAACGAGCCGAGGAGAAGGTAATTTCAATTCATAATTTCAATAATGTTTTATAGTTTTAATTCATATACACATGTTTCAATAACACAACCCGATTGATATGTAATGCATAGGCTGTTGAGAAGGGAGGACCTCCGATAGACTGCATGTTCGATTCCTTTCTCGATGAGCATCGGTACGCAGACGGGACGAATACAGATATGAAATCACAAGCGATAGCGGTAAGTCTTAATTACAACATAATATATATAGTTTCTATTTTCAATATTTATAATATATTATTAACAAATGTTCATTTCTCGTGTAAATGTAGACTGAGGTATTTTCCCGTGCTGAGCGGGACCGTGCCGAGCTGCCTGAGGGAGACCACGATGCAGTGGACGTGAACGAGATCTACTTGGAGGTTCTCGGTGCCCCGGACAAGAAGAAGCGGCTGTTCGGTACGAGATCAGCAAGGAAGGCTTTGAGATCATAAGGTTCGGTGGATCATCATCCGCCTCACGAGTCAGCAGGAGCAGCAGGACACTGAGCGCCAACAGTGGCTGGATGAGCAGAGACGCTTGCCTGAGCAAACATCATGTTTGCAAAGTCAGTATGATCAGATAGCTCGATGGATGCAGTCCCAGCAACCAGGAGGAGCTGGTGGTACATTTCCCCCGTTTTCCCCTTTCCTCCTTCCAGTCTGATCTCCCTCCCCCTTTTCCCGATCATGATTCCCAGTGATACTTTGATCATGTATTTGATAGTGATACTTGTGTACGGTTTATTCTGATATACTAGTGTTTGTATTTGTACTGTTTGAATAATTGGTTTATATTACGTACGCGTGCAATTCAAATTTCAATCGATTTTATTTTTGGTTGATTTTAAATTATCGTTGAATGTTCGATTATAATTGTATTGGCTGTTGTGAAAAGTTTTAGGTTACGGATAATATAAAGAAAATAAAAAATAAAACCTAACGACGGACTGAGAATCCGTCGTCAGGTCAACGGTCAACGACGGACGACGGATTCACAGTCTGTCGTTAGTTCTCTGTCGCCGTCGACGGCCACCAGGAGAACCTAATGACGAAATTGCAGTCTGTTGTGACTAATGATGGTATAGATCCATCGTTAGCTGACGACGAACTGTAAATTCCACCGTCTGAAGGGCTAACGACAAACGAAATATAGACGGACACGGTCCGTCGTTAGCCCTAAGGGATGACAGAAATCCAAGGGCTAACGACGAAATTTTTCGTCGCCTGTCTACCTTTTTTTGTAGTGTTCGGTTTCAGTTTTTATTTTATAAATTTTCGATTTTTTGGTTTTGTTTCGGTCTTCGTATCAAAAAAACCTTAATTATTGAAAACCGAACCGAAACATATTATATAATAATTATTTATGTAATATTAATTATTAACTATACATATATATATATATATATATATATATATGGAAGAGATCAAATAAAAATGGTTCTTTACGAATTAACTAAAAATAAATCTTGACTGTTCAATTATTTAGATAAATGGTGCAGATTAAAAGATAATTTTAGTATATATCTGATTTAAACTATTTCATCCCAAAAACATGGAATTTGTTATTCTTTCTGACTAGAGTTTATTGATTAGGGTATAGTTTAATTATATCCATTGGATGAAAAATATGGATGGTTCAAATTTATTTTTAGTTAACTCGTACAAATCTATTTTCACTATAACCATCCCTTATATATATATATATATTAAATATTAATTATTTAATTAGTATTTTCAGTTTCGGTTTATTTTTTCGGTTTGATAAACGAACCGAAACATGCTCACCTCTAAATACCATGTAACATGCTTAAGAGTGAAATCACATGATATATAACAAATATTAATTTTCTATAACAGTGTAATAGTTAACAGTTTCTATTTAAGTTTTATTGATTAGTGAATTATTAATATTTTTTAAATAACAAAATATAAAAAAAATAAATTTTAAAATTATAATAATGATAATTATTATTATATGTATTCATCTACTTTTATTTCATTACAAAATAAATCGTATATGCATTAGATATGTCCATGACGAATCAAGATGTGAAACTTATATATGTATTCTATTTATAAGCAGTGATAATTCATAAAAGTACCCCTTTTGAGAAAATATATGTAGATTTTACTCATTTCTTTTGCAATCATGTTAAAACTACCAATATTCTTAATTATTCTTAAAACCCACCAAAAATCATAAATGATCCAAAAATCATAAATGATCGCATATTAATGATCACATACATGATCTAAATACTATTATGCATGAACCGCTAGACAAAATCCATTGAATCGCTCAGTGGATTTTTGAGAATCCCGGGAGGTTCAAGCATATTCTTCTAGCGGTTCAACCGTGAATGCCACGAGTCATCATAATAGTACACGAAAATCATATAAAATCATTAATGGTTTGGTATAATTATTCCCTATTTTAGTTATAATTTCAATTTAACCATATATCACCCCCATCACACTTCCGTATAAATAAATTATATATTAATACCAACTTAATTACCTTTTGATCGAGAAACTGTCGGGTTATATCCGCCGGAAGTTTTAAGGACCGTATCCAACCACCCGGAGCACCGTATGGTTTCCAGACGCAGATTCCTTCAACAGCTTACAGCACAATCTGAAAGGTGATGAACAAAAGCCCAATCTTTTTTATTAAGGAATTATAAAATATATATTACAACATAAGTAAATCTCCTTTAGGGAGGAGACAAACTTGTTTAGCTACCTATGGTAGCTGGAAATGAAACTCGCATAAACTAGAAAGAGAAATACAATGTTTATTTTGAAGAAAACTTAGAAGATTTTTCGATGATCTAAACTTCCTCCAATGTCTTGTTTATATAGGAGTCTCTAAGCCTCCTATTCTTCCTGCATTATTGCCTTGGATTCCTTATCTTGTGGATCCTCCTTCTTTCACGTGAAGCTGGGTGCAGATAAGGCTGTCAACACAATTATCTTGTAGTGGTCGGACCCCTTACTTTAGTGGTCCGTCTTCATTATTGTTCTACCGACGATTCTTTTTTGGGTGGAACGTCTCTTTCTGTCACCCACCTTTGTCTTTTTCTTTTTGGTGGGTGCCTCTTGATCACATGCTTTCTTTTATCGAGAGCATCTTTTGCTTTACCTTCACATGACTCCTTTATTTCTGTCGGCCATCTTCCTTTTTTGGAGGGGCCCTTGGAGCACGTTCTTTCAGAGAAGTATTATTCTCCCCATACTCATTGGCTCGGAATTTCTTTTTATCTTGTTTGGGTAAGAAGCCTTTTCCGAACTCGAGCTCTCGTTGGGATGAACAGTCCAAACAGATTTTGGACTCCCAATGGCCAAAGTGAGCCATGTTGCAGAATTTGCGATGAGTTTCTTTACTCATGGCTATCTTGTTTTCCCACAGAAGAGTTCTTTTTCTCTCGAACGACTCCTCTGCAAACTTGGTTGTTTTTCCTGTCATAGTATTTAACAGGAATGTTCCATTCGTTGAATTCTGGAAGAACTTGAATGGAAACTTGACTTTGTCCATCTCCGTGAGACAGACCCATAATCCCCATGCTCGCCTTGTTGTGATTTGATCATCAGAAATTGAGGCAATCATTGGAACATCATTAGATTGTGCCTTGATTTGGTTGAAGGCATCCATTCGGGGTCTTCGTAGCCTTATGTAGTGAAAGACCTCATGATTCCCCTTCCCTGCTGGTTCTGGTGCTGCACTTATGAAATACAGCTCCAGTGTATCACATCGGCAAAGTTGTTCATTATTTGCCCAGGTTTCATGTACCGCTTCCTGGATCCACCGAGGCAGACTTTTAATTTCTGGAAACGATGGAGACATCGTATAAATTGAGGCAAGTGCCCCAAATTCATACCATTGCTTGACATCTTGAGGTTTTGATCCCGACATCATCCAAACCCGCAGATATTTTCCCGAGACATCAACCCTACTAAAAGTAGGATTGATACCTACTCTTGTAAGTAGTTTCTCCCAGTTTTCTTGGTAAGCCTGTTTAGAAGAGGAGAAAACAATCATGTTAGTATTAGCCTCAAATTTGTCTGTCCTTGGCCTGAGACTAATCTCTCCCTCTTTTTCCCCAGAGGTGGTGGGTTGACATGATGTTTTAGGCGGTGAAACCTTTGCATCATCTTTTTCTTGGCCCAGTGGTTTGACTCCACTGACTTAGAACTCGCTTGAGGGGTATTTGATTCCCCTTCTACCGGTTTAGGTGCCAGAACACGAAACTCTGCTTTTTCTAGAGGTTTTCTAGAAGCCCGCATGATTGACTTTTCCAATGCTGACCCTAACTGAGTATAGGTCAACAAACTGGCTCGTATTCTACCGGAGACTTTCGTCTTGTCGGTAGATTGTATTTTCCCCATCTGATCATCATGGAGAGTGCACTCGTCCCATTCTTCAATAAGCATTTTCAGGTTTTCTCGGAGATGCCTTTGTGCTAGGATGATGGATCCAATCTCAGCAGGCTCCATCCCTTGTTAGAAAATCTGTAAGAATATTTTCATGAGATTTTAACACAACAATATCATAAATATAATATTGACATAAAGCTTGCCATCTAAGTAATCTAGCCTTTTCAGGCTTCGATTCTATATTATTTTTCAGGAAAGCTTTAACTTGTGTGTTATCAACTTTTAAAGTAAATTTCTTTGCTAGTAAAAATAAAGGCCATTTTTTAAAGGCCTTCATAACTGCGAAGAATTCCTTTTCGTTGATATGTTATCTAATGGCCTCATTTTCTAGGAACAAACCACTGCAATATCTGCACGGTTCTTCTCCATATGGAGTAATCTTCATTAGGACCGCTGCCCACCAATGATCACTCCCATCTGTATAAAGGACCAAATCATCCTCATCTTGTGGTATTGAGAGATTTGGGAGGTTTATACATTCCTCCTTTAGTTTTCTCATTCCTTGTCGATGTTCGTCTGTCCAGATGAACGGAACATCCTTTTTTAGCAAACTGCTAAAAATCTTTCTGTGCTTCGCAAGGTTTTTTATAAACATTCCTGCAAAATTAACCACTCCGAGAAAACTCTGAAGTTGTTTTTTCTCTTTCAAATCCTCTGAAAAATTTTGGACCTTTTGTAAAATATGATCCTGTAAAGTAATTTCAGATTCATCAATCTCGATTCCCAAAAATTTCATTTTTTGGGTTGCAATTACTGCCTTCTTCTCTGACAGTACTAATCATTCCTTGTAACAAACATCTGCAAATAATTCAAGATGTTTGATATGTTCATCCATATCTTTTGATGTTATTAGTATATCATCAATATAGACGAACATGAAAGAAAAATAATCTTTAAAAATATTATCCATTTTCCTCTGGAAAATCTGTGGAGCATTGGCTAACCCCATTGGCATTGCATTCCAAATGAAATGCCCTTGTGGTGTTGAGAAAGCTGTAAGTTTCTTACTTTCTTCCTCCATGCGAATCTGGTAAAATCCTGATTTGCAATCAATCTTTGAGAAGACCTTAGCATTTCGTATGCAATTAATAAGGTGATCTCTACTTGGGATAAAATATCCGTCAAACTCAAGAATATCATTAATCCCATGTAATTAATGACAAGTCTGGGTTTACCTCTTTTGATCTCACCATGATTCCTTACCAAAAATCCGGGACTACTGTAAGGAGAATTGGCTGGCTCGATCAACTTTAAATCAAGGTGTTCCTTGATAAAGATTCTCATATCCTCCTGATCTTTTAAGTTCATCAGGATTGGTCGGAACCTTACGAACTCATGCACCCTTTCCGGTTTCACCTTTAAGGTTGCTTTGAGTTGGTTCTTTCCCCACCATGCTAAAAGATTCTCATTGTAGCATCTCGAGATTTTCCTTTTCACATCTGCAAGAGAAACCTGCATATGAACTTCAATTTCTTTGTTAGAAATTAAAGATGTTTTGAGGATATGGATTTCCTCCATTTGAAGATCCTTTTCTCGGATACTGCTAAGCACTGCTTCACTGAACCTTTTTTGATCTTTCATCTTTGGTTGACGAAGTTTGCCTTCATCCTCACCATGCTTGCTGCGAAAAACTACTAGTATTTGGCGATTAAAAGCCCCTTGCAGCCTTTGAACAATGATTTTATGCTCACAGTTGGTTGTGAACACTAATCTCCTCATTTCATTGTCCTGCGTGTATCTTTTGAACATCTGTAGGAAATTATTTCCCAACAGAATGTCTGCTCCAGTATCATGAAAGTAGATTGGTGGAGTTTTAACCTTATACCAAGGTGTTTGACCTGCTCCCCCAATTAATACTTCCATCTCCTTTACTCCTTTGGATAAGAGTAAATTCTTTTAGAAAAATCTCTTCCACCAATTGTGGAAACGTGTCCTCAACTTCTGCTGGGAAGATTCCTCTTCTTGATGTGCAAATTCCTGCTCCGGAGTCAATATAGGCAGCGAAGTATTCTGCCTTATATTTTTCATATAATACTCCGATTGGAATGTATATAGAGAATGGATTTGTCATACGATTATGAGTCCATTCCATTGCTGACTTGTTTCCAAGGTTTGTATTTTTCCAGGAAATCAAGTCCTAGGACCAGAACATCTTCACGTCCTGCTCTGCCTTTAATCTCTACAATAAAACCCCCAATGTCGAGGGTTCCATTGTAATGATTTATCTCTAGCTATTGTAGATAATACAAGACATTGCAGGGAAAGTTATTTTCCCATCTTGTAATATCAAACTTGATCGTCATTCCTCTCCATCCTTCTGGGCACTTCAGATTGACTGAAACATGTGCCTTCCATGGTGATTGAGGTTGACTCTCTTGGATAAGTTTCCTTCCAAAAGATTGAGATATAATTCTATCTCCTTGGAAGGATAATCTTCCTGTACTTATCATAAGACATTGATCATGTCTTATGACCGGTCTTTCTTGAATTTGAATGTTGACTTCCCTTCTTTGTGGAATCTCCATTCTGTCGGGACCAATGGCTGTGGTCACTTTCTTAAAAATATCAGGTATTTCGATGAATTACTTTCCTAAGAATAACTCTGTATGATGAGAGTTGGAAAGTGCATACGAAATCTGATATGTTATTGAATAAGGTGTGTTTCCCTCATCCAATAACTCCTTTCGTTTGAAATCTTGATAAAGGGTCAGAGCTTTACTGAAGCCTGAGTCATTGAGATTGTAGGCGATCTTTAGATAAATAATTCCAACGACTTGACCCACACAAAGATTACCCGCAATGGTTCCCATCACCGAATCTTGCAGGTTTCGGATCCTCCTATCACATATCGCTATGTCAATAGGAGCGTCAATCCCTGTGTTGGGAACCCCATGAATTTATATTTATTTTGATGATGTTACTCGAAACTTCACTTTGATGTTTTGGAAACCAAGTAGTCATTATCATCTATTAAGGAATATCTAAAGTGTAATATAAGCAAATCGTTTTTAGTACATAAATCACGATCTGTATTATTCTAAGTAAAAGGTATCCTGGACTCAATGATTACTAAGTTAACAAGTTTCTCTTTTGTAAGTCAGCTAGGTCCTAATGTAGGGAGCAGATCGTTTTCTGTATTAATAACGATCTGCTTCCCATATAAGCAGCTCGCTGACACTTGTTTATTGGTTTCTTCTAGTTTATCCTTTAACAGATCTCAAATGTAAAAGTAACTTGAAGTTTCAAGCTTACTTATAACGATCTGGCTCTCTAGACTAGGTTTAGCTTTGAATAGGAAAGAGTATAGTTTCTAGAGGATGAGCAGCTCGTCTCTAATTGACTACATCAGCCCACTGCTTGAGGCCAGCAACAGATTGTTCTCAACTCATTACAAGAGGTAGTGGAACTCGTTTCAAACTGAATACATCAACCCGCTGTCATCTCAAGCGGCAGATCGTTTGTATCCAAAAATGATCTTATCATCTCTACCATATATATAGCAGATAGTTTTATACCAAAAATGATCTAGTCGTCACATTCAATGAAGAATCAAAGAGATGAAGTTACAACACGAAGGACAGCGAGCTGGTATGACATCAAAATCAAGCTGCTCCTCACAGTAACTATGGTGGACTGCCGACATACCTAAATTTGTCATAAGTTAACCACTCGGTGTATTGTCACATCAAATGCATACTTTAAGGAATGAAGTACAAGGATATCAAAATTCCAGTACGG
>JAPKLX010000251.1:75609-104988 GCA_026898415.1 Leonotis leonurus
ATTTGTTGTTTTCCAAAACCCAAGTTAGGATCTAGTTTTGATCCAAATGTTGTAAGATTTAGATTGTAGTTCTTCAATCTAAGAAGTGTAATCTCAAGTTGTTATCTAGTTTTGATAAAACTTGATGCTCGTACTCAACGAGTAAAAAGAAAGGAGACATAGTTGATTTCGATCTAGTTTGATCAAGCCGTGGACGTAGGGAAGGTTTATCCCGAACCACGTAAATTCTTCGTGTTCTTACTTTCTGTTTCTCTTGATCATCATACCCTTCATACTCTTGCATTAACTTGGTTGTGTTAAAGATTGACTAAAGAAAAACGTTTTTCACTTTAAAAAGAGCATTAACCACCATATTCCGCACACCACTTTAATCAAGTTTAAATCTGTGTTTAACACTCTTGATTATTGTTATTCACTCGTAAGGTATTATTTGAGTAAGACTTAATCTTCCTGACAAGAAGATTTGCTTTACTAATCCTAGCTATCTTAATTATTAAGTGTGCTATAGCCTTACATTTAAGCTGTAAACAAGAAAACCTAAAAAGTTTTGAATTGGTGTATTCCCCCCCCCCCCCCATACACCAATCTAGCTCTTTCGGGACCAACACCCTGTGAACGTCGTTGATTTGAGCACCAACTGTATTGCCCCAATATGTATCGATTTCATTTTTTTGGCAATATCTGGTTTGAGCTTTTCCAAATCCTCGCGTATATCGCTTGCTGGAATCAATTGCATTTCCACTTGATTTCCAGTAAACTCGATCGGGAGTGACATCTCTCGTCTGGTAATTCCATAGACGATGTGATGTTTTCTTCTTCCTAGACTGAAGTTCCTAAGAACGCTGTCTAGATTGCTCGCATTAAAGCTTTGATACTTTTGAATGTTCAAGCTTTTCTTCATGATTTTTTCGATCAGGCTCGGAGAGATCATAGTTGACTGGAAAATCCAGTCTGATCTTCTTTTTCCTGATGACAAGATTCTGCTTCAATCCGATGATTCTATAGATCCATCAGATTCTCCTTCTTCACTAAGGATTTCCTCCTGCTCGTATATACTCTCGTCTGAGGGTATATCTTCGAACTGGTAAACTTGTACCAATTCTTGATAGTAGATGGCATCTTTGATATCTAGTGTAGACTCGAACTTTTGCATGCCTCTTTGCTCGTTGTCTGGACAATTTGTTGAAATGTGCCCCTTGGCTCCACAGGTCCAGCAATTGCAATCCTTTAAACTTTCATTAGCTCTAGTGTGAGCTTTTCTGAAATTTTTTCTTGCTAGAGTTCTTTCCTGGAAGCGGTTTGAACTGGATCCCTGGAATGAACTCCTGCTTCTGGTTGGACCGCTTCTTTGTCCAGTTTTGTAGGATCTAGCCTTCTGTCTAGACCACATTGTCCTTGGTTTCCAAGTTTTTCTTCTTGGATTTCTTGCTTTGGAATAAGGTTGGTATCTATTCCTCTTATTTTTTGTTATTGAGGGCTCAACCCCAATAACCACTGGAAGATCATTATCTTCGCAATTTAAAGGAGCTGCTTTATTGATTCTTCGCAGCTTCTTCAGATTTTTCTGAGCGGTGGCTTGTTGACACCATTCTGAAAGCTTTTGATGTACATAAGACATCCTTTTGGCGATGCTGTCATTTGCTTTCGGGATATATTCCCTGATTAGCATCTCCTTCAACGGGCTTGGAAATTTTAGGAAGAAAATTTCCTTTGCAATCGTTTCATCAGCCTTCGACTGATGTTGGTAGATTGTGAAAAGTTGAAGGAATTTATTGAGCACCCTTTGATCTAAGACAACCAGTCGTAGATTATAAAGTGCCAATAAATACTTTCTTCTTTTCTCCTTATCAAATCCTTCATAATATCCTTCACTAATGAAATGATCTTTGAATAAGACACTCATCTGTCGGATAATCTCGGTGTAGGATTCT
The DNA here is from genome assembly GCA_026898415.1 of Leonotis leonurus. Lineage (NCBI taxonomy): Eukaryota > Viridiplantae > Streptophyta > Magnoliopsida > Lamiales > Lamiaceae > Leonotis > Leonotis leonurus. The sequence continues at coordinate 77,541 of JAPKLX010000251.1, forward strand.
TCAACGAAGCATTGATTTTTCAACTCAATGTGGAATCCTTCCCAGACAATTTTTACCACGCCTACAAGACTAGTTTCTAGAATTTTCACTAGTCCTTGCTTGTCGAGGTCGAGTGTTGCTGCTGCAATTCACATCGATCCTCCCCATTCATCTATTACTGATTCACGATCCTTGAAGCTAAATTCATCGAGATCGAGCATCACTCCATATGGATGAATGAGATCAAGGGTGGCTTTTCCAACCGGTGAATCTTGGATTCTAGGTTGTCGCCTTCTTCTTGTTCTTTCCATTAGTACAACTTCATCTGGTACAGTTGAAGTGTACGATGGTCCCGCATGGAAATCATAGGCTTCCCTCATGACCTCGTCGGGTGGCGCTTGTTGATTTAGCGGCACTGCTATGTGTGGAGGATTATTGGCCTCCACCATCTGTTGGTTCATCTTGAGATCAACAACCTTCATGTTAGCAAAAGATTCTACTAGCTCTTGTAGATCATCAAGTCCGAGTCTTTCAAGGTGATTCATGATTTTCCACCTTGAAACATTCGTACATATCTTTCTACTTGAGGATCTTTGCCATTTTCCTTTACAGGTAAATGATATTTTGGCCCTTCGGTGAATAGCAACTTGTTCCTCTTTTCTGAATGAGATCTGTTCTCCAATTGGCCTACTCGAATCTGAATATCTTTCAAGATGGTTATAATTTCATCTTGTTGAGTTGATATTCTTTTTATATCCTGGGGTACTCTGTACAGGAAGTTGCCGTAGTTTTGCACCGTCTATTGGATCTCCCTTAAATCAACCGAGAGTTTTGAATTATCAGGGTTGATTTCTTGGAAGACTGGAGTAAACTCCCTTCTTTCTTGGCTCATCCGAAATGGGTAGGATGACCCATTTCCCTCTGCATTTCCACCTCTCTTTGAAGTGAATGGCCTACTCGGAGTAGATCTTGGTATCTACTCATCATGACGATAATCCGTAAACTTTCATTTACAGATACAGGACCATGGGTCCTTTCGTCTAGCTTGTCAGCCCAAAAAAGAAATTTTTCTTGGTGCTTACTTGTAGTAATCTCCAATTTTTGGAGAAAATACCTATAACAGAAGCATCTCGGACAATTGTCCGGATCCATATTTTCTCTGATGTCTCCTCCGTTAGGATAAATACTAATATGTAATAAATAAAATATAATTCCTTAATAAACCTAGGGCTCTGATACCATTTTAAAGCACGGGTTAAAAATTGAAAATTTTCTGTTATCAGTACAATAGAAAATATTTTGTCCGTGATTTTGCACAACAAACATAACAAATCATACCAAAAAGTGGGTTTAAGACCAATAGTGTCATCAAAATGAGTATTTTCTACATGTACACTTAGGAAGTGGTTAAAATGCTCATGTATTTTTTCAAAATGGCTACTTTAAATTTCCACCCTTATAAGTATATGTTGAAAATAGGAATTGTGTATTACTTTCTGAAATGATTATTACGTATATTTGGAAATAGCTGTGGCAACACATCAAGCCATGAAATATGGAAATAAATTAAAACATGTTATAATTTAAATAATAATATACTATTTCTATTCACGAAAATTATATTCTTATATTTATTTGGATAGTTTATGAAAAGTGTAATATTTTCTTATCTAAGCATAACCTACAAAATATTCAATATTTTAAATCTTACATATATTTTATTTTGTGGATCGTTTTCTCAATTAAAAATACACTTTAAAATATTTTTTAAAATTCTTGTCGATTTCCTTACAACACACTTTTTGTGAACAAACTGAGTATATAATATGAACTAAGAAGTTAGCACCTAAAAATAAGCACAAACAAAAGTATTAAAAAAAACAAAAAAAAAATACAAAATTTGTATTGAAATGTTTTGAATATTAGCATGTCAATGTGACAATAAACCATTGTGAATGGGTTTATAAACTAGCTTACTGTGAGAGCATGTTAGTGTGAACAAGTCGTTGAAAGAGCAGATCATATGTTGTTGTTAAGAGTTGATCGATGTTGTTGATAATGGAGCAAGCCACTCCTGGTAGCAAGCTACTGTTATAGCCAGGGGTGTAGCTAAAGAATTTGATGATGTGAAGTGTGTGCATGTGATTTGTTTAGAGAAGATTTTAAGTAACTGTAAAATTCTCCATTGAAGTGAGAAGAAAATTACAGCAGCAAGTTTCAATATACCGTACACACACACACACACACACACATATATATACGCATGCATGTCAGATTCTCAACAGAAAGAAATAACCAACTACACCCTATTAACAAACTAAACACATGATAGCGTTTTATTAGTTGGAAACAAAAGCTAGAACCGATCCTAGCCCTTCATTATTAAAACCTCATCCGATGGTAGAAATTCCATCTCCAGTCTTCTTCTTCACGCATGCATACTCTTGCATGCAACACAGTAAGCTCAAGCTTCAACGGCTTGGCCTAAGAGGCCCAACTTGTATTTGAGCTTGTGAAAGAAAACACCCGACAGTGACTTTGTGAAAAAATCTGCTAGTTGAATCTTTGTTGAGATATGCAGTGGTTGAACGAAGCCCGATTTATATTGCTCCCGAACAAGATGGCAGTCCATGTCTATATGCTTGGTCATTTCATGGAAGACATGGTTCTTGGTAATGTGAACTGTTACTTGGTTGTCACAGTACAAAGGAACAGGCAATCGAATCTGCAACTGAAAATCATTAATCAAATAACTGATCCACAAGAGTTTTCTAGCTGTCGCACAAAGTGATCTATATTCAGCCTCCGCAGAAGATATGGAGATAGTGGACTGCTTCTTGCACTTCCAAGAAATGAGAGCACCACCATAATACACACAATAGCCCATCAATGATCGCCTTGTATCAACACACATTCCTCAATCTGCATCACAAAATGCATTCAAAGCACATTCATCACTTATAGGGTAGAAAAGAACTAAAGATTAGACATCCCTTTAGGTATCTTAGCACATGAGTTGTAGCCTTCCAATGAGATGATCTTGGAATGACCACAAACTGACTTAGTTCATGGACATATGATATGTTCGGCCTTGTTCAGTTTAGATAAAGTAACCTACCAACCAGCCTCCTACACATGTTAGGCTTCTCCAACACATCTCCATCATCTTTACTAAGTTGTAACCTTGGAGGCAACGGAGTAGAAAACATAAGAGCTACCCAAATGACCAGTAGAATCCAAGAGATCAAGTATATATTTTCGTTGGTTGAGATAAATACTAGTAGCTCCACGTGCAATCTCAACCTTAAGAAAATATTTAACAATGCCTAAGTCCTTGATTATAAATAATTGATGAAGGTAGACTTTTAAAACATTAATCTCCTCAACATTAGGTCCAGTAATTAAGACATCATTTACATAAACAAGGAAGCATATGAAGCTGTTACCTGAGCCCTTAAGGAATAGACAATTATCTATAGATAACTGAGCAAAACCATATGTAACCAAGGCTTGCTTCAACCCGTACAAACTCTTGACTAACTTGCATACTTCATCGGGCTTTGCTTTCTTGTACCCTAAGGAGGTTTCATATATATATCCTCATGAAAAAGACCATGCAAGAAGGCATTGTTTACATCGGCATGATGTATCTCCCAACACTTAGATGTATCAACTGCAATAAGAAATTGAACTATCACTAACTTAGCCACCGGTGAAAACACCTCATTATAATCGATACCAAATTCTTGGTTGTAGCCTTTAGCTACAAGCCTAGCTTTAAAGCGCTCTATAGAACCATTAGAACGAAGCTTAATTTTGTAAACCCACTTAGAACCAATGGTTTTCTTACCCGGTGGAAGTGTAGTTAACGTCCACGTTTGATTCTCCTCCAAAGCCTCGAGTTCCTTTTCCATAGCTTGCACTCATTCTATGTACTAGCTAGCAACCTTATATGAAGTAGGCCCCTGTAGGTTAGTTACATTAACCAAGAATACAGTATGGCTAGGAGATAAATGTGGTGTAAATATGTATGTAAATGTGGGTGGAACATTAACTGAAGGAGGAATAATAGGAGAAGAAGAAGTAAAACCCACATAGTTAGACATCCAAGTAGGTGGTTTAACCAATCTAGCTCCCTCTCTTCATTGTGGATGAACTAAAATATGCACATCATCTGAGCCATCTACATCCTGTGCTAAAGATGGATCATCATTCCTTGCTAAAGAAGAAGCACCAACATCTGCTTGTACTGATTCAGATACTGCATCAGAATCCTCACTCTTGGAGTCGTCATCATATGCATGTGAAGATAAAGAAGGAAACACAGTAGGTAAACCATCATCTGCATTGCCTTCTTCAAATGGTTAGAAGAAACAAACTTGACAGCCCTGGATATTACTATCTTGGATGAATCTAGTTCATAAAGAATATAACCCTTATGACATGATTAATATCCCAAAAAAATACACTGCTTACTCTTATCATGAAATTTAGTATGTCCATGATCTAAATTAGCAGATTAAGTTAAACAACCAAACTTTGGTGTGTTGTTTAGATCAAATTCATGACCAAAAAACTTCATCAATAGACTATCCCAATTAGGAACCCTGCTAGGTAATCTGTTGATAATCCAAGTAGCCATCAAAAGGGAGAATGGCCAGAACCTATGAGGTGTTTGACTTTGAATCATAAGAGCCCTATCTACATGTAAAAGGGATCTATGTCTGCGTTCTACAATGTCATTCTGCTGAGGAGTATAAACATATGACCTCTGATGTGTAATGGCAAATTCTCCTAACAGCATACTCATGTGATGATTAAGGAACTCAGATCCATTATTAGTTCTAAGGTGCTTTATCTTCTTATCAAACTGAGTTTGCACCATGAGAAAATATGTCCTAAGTATAGAATGTACTTGACTTTTAGACTGCATCATGTATGTCCAAAGCATGCGAGTGTGATCCTCTACTATGGTTAACATGAACTTGGAATTACAAACAGTTTCAGAGGTATAAGGACCCCACACATCCACATGTATTATATCAAACGTTTCTGCAGATCTTCTATTTAACAATGGAAAAGAATTTTTAACCATTTTAGCCTTAAAACATACCTCACAATGAGACAACATGGCTGCCTCTTTCTTGTCATGTTCCTTCTCCAGTTGCTTTATATGTTGTAATGTTTCCAATGAGGCACGTCCCAAAGCTTCATGCCACACCAATATCGAAAGGTTAGCTTAATGCAATATATCTCCTTGTGGTGTCTCCTCCACAGTAGGAATGAACAAATACAGTTTCTTTACATTCCTTCCTATAGCTAGTACCCTTTCATTCTTTTCTCTTTGCACAATGCAATGTGTTTTCAGAAAAACACACTTGACATTGGAATCTTTCACCATTTGAGCCACATAGATCAAGTTGTTTGTGAGCTCAGGAGCAAAGAACGCATTCTTTAAAATCATCTTGTTGGTCCCGAAAGAGCAAGGTTTGCTGTAGGGGGGGGGGGGGGGGGGGGGGGGAATACACCAAATACAAACTTTCCAGTTTACTTGGCTAATTACTTAGAGAGATTTAAGCTTTCTGAAACCAGATCGCTAGTTGTGACAAACCAGATCGATAACCAAATCGATCTCGTTCTGTCCAGGCAGAAACTCTCAAGTGAATAACACTTAAGCAGAAATCAAGAGTAATCTTGTTTTCTAGCAGAGTGTTGTGTGCGGAATATGGTAGACTTAGTCAGTGCTCTTGATTAGAAAACCTTTTGAAAACTTAAACGAATATTTAGCAGATTGATTAAGTATGCAATTTGAATGAGTGTGCAGATTAGTGAATAAAACAACTGAAATTTAAAATGAAGAAAGTAAATAACACAGCTGTTTACGTGGTTCGAGAAACCCCCTATGTCCACGGTCCAATCCAAACTGGATTAGATATCCACTACTAGGATAGTCTTCTTATTTATACTCGCTGAGAACGAGCCACAAGTTTCAAACACAATCTGTTTTGAAACTTATGCACGAATAAGGGTCGTGTCCCTTTACAACTTACAGAAAACTACTGTAACCGGATCTCTTCACGTTAATCCACTAGAAAACTACTAGCTAGCAAAGATCTCTTTCCTTCTTCTCGATAAGACAGACTTGAATCGAGGTGTGATTTCGATCACGAACGGCTCAGAACACGATCTGGTGAGTAGAAATCTTCTCGAATGAATGCTTCGATGGGTGAGATGATTTCTGGGCAGAGTAAAAGTTTGTTGATCGTAGATAATAGTCTTGTGTACTCTTCCAGTCTTTGTTCCAAGCATTTATAGGTGTAGAATTTGAAATTCTAACCGTTGGACTTGATTGGTTTGGAATAAATGTGATTTACCAATCAAGGATATTGAATCCCTAAATTGTCTCCACTTGCCTTTGGAAAGTTTGACTGAATCTTTCGTAAGTATGGAAATTAGATCGTTGATAGGTACTATTTTTCTTCTTCGCATATTGATTGATTCTCCTTCCATCTTTGATAGCACGAATGAAGTGGCAATGAGTTTGGGACTCTTCATCAGTTAATCTGGTCAAAGTATATGATTGCCAATAGCTGATAGTTGATCTGGTATCATCTGGTTCAATCTTGAACATCGATTTGGTCACACCAGACTGATATCGATCTAGTCCTTCAGAAGGTATGCTCCAAAGCATGGTAGACTCTTCTGAATGTCCTGGTGATAGTTGATCGAGTGACCATCTGGTTCATCATCTGCTTGCTTCAATCTGCTGGTGATCTGGTCTTCGAAGAGTAGAAAAACAGAATGACTTCTATAGGATGAAATCCTTTACATACCAAGTTATTTTTCTAATCTGGACTAAGATCATGTTCTCTATCAGATTCACTTTATATTGTAGTGATCTGGTACATGTAGAACAGATTGAGATCTAACAAGACAAAATAAAATCTAAGTGTGTTTCCGAAAGAACATCATCAAAACCAAGTATTGTGGGGTTCCCAACACATCTCATCATTCACTTTGGCATTCCCTATATATTTAACCACCCTAATGGAACCATCAGAAGATGCAAATTATGTTTCTGATCGTTGATAGGTACTATTTTCCTTCTTCGCATATTGATTGATTCTCCTTCCATCATTGATAGCACGAATGAAGTGGCAATGAGTTTGGGACTCTTCATTAGTTAATCTGGTCAAAGTATATGATTGCCAATAACTGATAGTTGATCTGGTATCATCTGGTTCAATCTTGAACATCGATTTGATCACACCAGACTGATATCGATCTGGTCAGTAGTCGATCTGGTCCTTCAGAAGGTATGCTCCAAAGCATGGTAGACTCTTCTGAATGTCCTGGTGATAGTTGATCGAGTGACCATCTGGTTCATCATCTGCTTGATTCAATCTGCTGGTGATCTAGTCTTCGAAGAGTAGAAAAACAGAATGACTTCTATAGGATGAAATCCTTTACATACCAAGTCATTTTTCTAATATGGACTAAGATCATGTTCTCTATCAGATTCACTTTATATTGTAGTGATCTGGTGCATGTAGAACAAATTGAGATCTAACAAGAGAGAATAAAATCTAAGTGTGTTTTCGAAAGAACATCATCAAAATAAAGTATTGTGGGGTTCTCAACAATTTCCCCCTTTTTGATGATGTCGAAACCACACTTCACAATATAACCCTAGATAGAAACATATAAGAATGATCTAGTTTTAAATAACCAGAAGGGTTAGCAGATTGTTATTTAGTTCATATAACAATCAAAAGCAAATAAAGGTTTCTGGACATTGAGACTTTGTCTTCAGAAAATCCACATGTATTAATATATCAATTTGAGTACAAATGGATAACCTGAAGATAATGAAAGAAAAAAAAAAGCAACAATCAAAAATGAAATAGCAGATGGATTGAAAAATAAGACAATTATGAGAACCATATGGCTGCTCCTCCCTTTTTCATCTTTTCACGTTGTGCATCAGAGACAAGTTTTATGCTCTCATTCCATCTCTCACTCTGGCATAGTTAGGATTGTGGTTGTCAATCTTGTATCCCTTTATCTTGGCCAGCTGATTGATGTAATTTAATATGTACGTCTTGTCAGGGATGCTGCTTCCTGGAATCATCGGGCATACCATGTACTCCTTTTCAGGTGCCTTAATTTGGAATTTAGCACTCGAGGCAGCCGTTCTGATTCTCTGTATCAGGTTCTTGTCACTGAAGTTCTCCATATATCGGTTGAAGTCTTCGTCTGGTGTGGATTCCGAGTATATAGGTTCTTTGAGAAAGTACCTATTCATAATAAAGCTTTGCTTGACCAGCTCCTAGTCTTTCTGGTCACCTTCTGGAACCCACACATCTTTTGGAGTTTGTTTCTTCAGGGACAGATTCCATTTGTGAAGGGCTTCTTCTTCTTCTTTTTGGACTGCGTTGTGGACTGTGCGGATTGTTGTTGAGAGCGTTCTAATGATGGCTATGAGGAGAAGGTCGTCTGGTAGGATTTCTCCTTTGTTTCTTGAGCAGCTATCCTCTTCGCCCTTTCAGCTTGATCCTTGTAGAACTGTGCTATGAAGATAGGATCACATGCCTGTTCTCTGTCAACTCCAAACAGCAGCAGTTCTGCTATTTGGTCTCCTTCATCCACAGGCTTCTTGCCTTTGTCACGAGCGGCAGCAGGTTGTCTCTGTTCTAGTTCAATGGTGGGATCTGCCCTAGGTGGTGTTGTGGGCCTCTCCCTCGCTGGTTGAATTGGAACAAATGATGTGTCAGCTTCTGCTCCTACTCCTATTCCTTCTCTTTTTGGTTCTATCACATAATCCTTTCCCTTGCCAGCCTTAGATATTTCCCCCTTTTCAATATCATCAAATATAGACTTGATGAGTGTGTGCAGGGAATCTATCTCTGCCTTCATTGCTTCCATCTTCTCTTCTACATCCGCTTTGAATCCTAGCAGAAGGTTCACGTTCTGATCTGTTGCATCCAGTTTGTGCTCCAGACGGTTGTTCATTGTTGCCAGGGTACCGTCATAAGTATTCTGGAGGTCTTCTACTGCAGTCAAGCGTGTGTTCTGGTGCTCAAACTCTGTTGGGTAGGGATATAGTAGATCATCTAGTACATCTTGTTGATGTTCTTTCATGATATCCACGAACTTCTCCTTCTCAAAGGAAGCAAGTTGTGCGTGGATGGTAAGAGTGGTAGCTTCTTTTACCTCTGCAGTAATCGTAGCAGCTTGACTTGTCACTGCAGGATCAATAGTCTCTTTCTATTTGGCCAACAGATCAGCAACTAATGTGTGAACAACTTGGGTCTTCTGTTCCACTGTCTCCAGTCTGAGTGTAATTTTCTCTTGACTTCCTTCAATAGCAGTGCGATCGTCATCGATCTTCTTGTTGAGATCCTTTTTGAGATCTTTGATTTTCCTGCGAATATCTAGGTCCATGTCGTTGATGTAGTCTTTCTGATGCTGATTGTAGTCAGCAAGTATTTGTGTGGCTTTTTCTTGAAGAGCATTGCAGGTACTAGTCATGTGATCTTCAACTCTGAGCGTGATCAGGTTGTCGATCTGGTAGTTGTGGAAGGTTTTGGTCTCCCGTTCCAAAAGTTCTTCCATTTTGTAGAAGGTGACATTCTTCTTCAACTTCTGGGCTACCCCTGGTGTATACAGCTCGTTAGTGAGTTCTCCATCGATGTATTGGCCAGTGGTTTCCTCATCTACTGGATCTAGATGAATGACTGGTGGTTTCTTCTTCCGTTGCTCGGGCTGGGCTGTCTCTTGAGGTGGGTGTTGTTCTGGTAGAGATTGATCTGGTTGACTCGTGGATGCTTCCTTCTGAGTCTCTTCGGCTTCTTCCATGTGCACACCCTGACTAGCTTCTTCATCTGTTACACTGGAATATAAGTCTATTTTGTCGACATAAAATGACTTCAGATCAATCTTTAGCAGTCTGGCCTCATGCTTCATCAGCGCGAGGATGAGGGAGTGGTATTCTGCTCGCACTTCACTGACAGTGCCTGCTTGTAGTAAGCTCAGTAGAGTGGCTTCCTCCTTCTTGTAGCAAGCTCTGGAGTAGAGCATCAAAATTATAGTACTCGTTGTCCTTGACCAGCAACTAGAATTTGACTCTCTTCGCTGTTCCCAGACTTTCTGGTAGTAAATGAATGCTAGGAAAGTCTTGCAGCACTGAGTGATCTGCTTCACTTTCCAGTAAATTGATTACGCCTTCTGCTTGGCGATTCTTTTCTTTTTCCTCATCTGCTGACTCCACTTCCTCTTCTTCTTCCTCACTTATCCTTTGCATTTTGTCTGGTGAGGGTGTAACTGTTCTGGCGGGAGAGAAATCCTTCTCTAGAGTTGGATTATAACTGGATTATGGTTCCACAAATATGGGCTCCTTAGCCTGTGGAAGAATGGGGTGTTCTGGTTGTTGTGCTTCCTCAGCTTGTTCTGGACTGACTCGTTCTGGGTGAGTCAATTCTGGTTCTGGTTGTGGTATGTCAGTTGTGTCTTCTGGGATTTCCTCAATCGGCGCCTCTTCTGCATAGGCTGGTGGGATGTTGAGGTATCAGTATCAACATAACTTCCTCTTTTGGTAAGTGGTTTGCATGCTGCTTTCTCTTTCTGCACCTTCTCCTTGGGTGCCTTTTCTTTCTGCTTTTCAACAGTCCTGGCTGGTGGACTCTAGATGGGATTGGAACTACCCATCTCTAGAAGTGCAGCGTGATGCACTTCATCTGTGACTTTGTTGAATAATACTGGAGTGAGTCCCAAGGATATCTCAATCTAATGTTGGTCTTTGGGGATAGTGAGACGAGTGTTGAATTTTGTGGCGTCCTCCCAAACCTGTTGTTTGAAGAACTTCTCCACCATGAAGCTGATCTTGGTAGAGTGCCTCAGGTTCCTTCTAACTCCCACAGAGACACCGTGCCCTCTGTTGTCTTTTGTATATTTCACCAATTTGGCCTCCTTTGCCAGCAAGTCAAACAGGATTCTGCTCCAGTTGACTTTGAGATTTAGAGCAACAGCAATGAGGATTTTGAACTTTTCTGGAGTGACTTGATCATAAGAACCATTGTGAGTGAGAAAGTCCTTTGAACAAGCTCGAACATCAGCTTGTAGCCAGGTTGGAGTAAAGATCTGTGGAACATTCTCCCAGTGTATGCTATGGGTATCACCATCACCATCTCTACCGCTTCCTGGAGTTGATCGTGAGTGATCTCCTCCAAGGTTATCCCTTCATCTTTCAGCCGATATGCCTGGTTGATCATAGCCAGGACATTGTAGGTGGTCTTGCTTGCCCTGTCTCCAATGGGCATCAGTACATTTGCCTCGTTGCCCTCTTTCTTATCTTGCCACATCAAGTAAAAGGTGGCAACTTACTTCACTAAGTACATCTTAGGGTGAGAGTTGACAATATTGTGGAATCCTATTCATAATAAATATTCCAGTATATAACATAGAAACATCAGTCATGTGAGCATTATATAAGACATATTAAGAAAATATGGAAGGCACAAGAATGTATATCAAGCAGTTATTCCCACACAGAGAATATATATAACTAAACCAGTACCAATAAAGAAAATACGATATAGTAGGATATATATATATATATATATTTCCAGATGTAAACCTTTGCAGCGCTTAATCATGGCAAAAATCTCCTCCAATTTGTGAAAGCCATGGGTTTCAAAAAAGGCGAATGGTTCAGGGGAAAGAAACTTTTGAACCTCAGCAACATGTTGTAGAAACAAAGACGTTTGAGGTGCCATGATCAATGAAATTTTGAGAAAAGCTTGCGAGAGGGAAAGAAATCAGGGAATTCTTAAGTGCTTAAGAGAGTAGTGCTCAGTGCAATGGAAGTTTAATGTGAACAATTTAATGCACGTACGACACATATATATAAGAAAACAATCAACGACTCAGATTAAAGCGATAAGAATTTTAAGGTTGGATGAGATTTTTAGGTTTTCCCGCTTCAGCTTTCCATTTTGCCGCCTTGTGTTGCGTTTGATACACGCGCTAGATCCTAGGGTTGTAGGATGGAGAGTGTAAATCTTCTTATACATTGCAACTTTCCTTATTGCTTTTCTTGTAGAGATTTTCTCTATCACATTTTCCAAAGGTGTGCTAATCATCATGATTATGGAAGATTTAGCAAATCTATGTCAGAGAATAGCTTTATAGACTGTAGTTAGAGCGATAATTAGAGTCAGAGACGTTTCTAATTTCCAAGTTCCCCCTTGACTAAGTAATCGTTTATTGGAAAATTAATTTCCACGTGGCATGGTTGTATCTCATCATATTCTTTCATCTCCTATACATCATTCTGCTTTTACATTCTGCTTCTTGTCAATCTGGTTGACAATCTGATTTTGCATTTTGCGTCATACTCTCATCTATGATACAATGATCTGGTTATCAAAGCTAGTGCTTCTGTTTTGCATTGTTCTGCTCCATGATCTGGTTATGTCAATCTGGTATTGACTGAGTTCTTTCATCCAGGTTTAGCAAACTTAGCTTTCCACATAGCATCTTGAATCTCTCTTCTGGTAGAGCTTTTGTCATGATATCAGCACGTTGTATATTTGTGTGTATCTTCTCGATCTAGACGTGTTTCCTCTCCACATGATCTCGAATAAAATGATGTCTCACATCAATATGCTTGAATCTTGTATGGAGTACTGGATTCTGTGTTATAGCGACGACAATTGAGCTATCGCAGAATATATGTATCTCCTTCACATCGATCTCGTAGTCTTTTAGTTGCTGCTTCAACCATAGTATTTGTGCACAACAACTTTCAGCGGCCATGTACTTTGCCTTAGATGTTGATGTAGCAACAGATGTTTGTTTCTTTGAAAACCAAGATATCAACTTGTTTCCAAGAAACTGACACGTTCCAGAAGTAGACTTTCTGTCCAGTTTGCATCCAGCATAATCTGAATCAGAATAGTCGGTTAACTCAAAATTGTCCTCACATGGATACCATAATCCAATGTGTGTTGTTCCTTTAAGATATCTAAGTATCTTCTTGACAGCTTCCATATGAGACTCCTTAGGGTTGGCCTGGTATCTAGCACATACTCCAACTGCAAAGGTAATGTCAGGTCGACTAGCAGTTAAGTATAGTAGAGAGCCAATGATACCCCTATATTGAGTTATATTTGTTGGTTTTCTTTCTGGATCTGGATCTATCTTCCTATTGGTCTGTATTGGAATCTTGACAGGTGTACTATCTTTGACTCCAAATTTTGTGATCAGATCGTTGATATACTTTGTTTGATTAACAAAGATACCATCTGGTAGCTGCTTCACCTGCAAACTTAGAAAGAAATTCATTTCACCCATCATGGACATTTGATATTATTCTTCATTAGTTCAGCAAATTTATCACATAGATAAGCAGATTGTGATCCAAATATGATATCATCAACGTATATCTGGACTAAAAGGATATGTTCTTTGACTTTGATTATGAACAGTGTCTTGTCAACAGAACCTCTTCTGAATCCTGATTCCAGCAAGAATGTTGATAGCGTTTCATACCACGCTCTGGGTACTTGTTTCAAACCATATACAACTTTAGCTAATCTGTACACCTTCTAGTCTGGATTTCCTTCTTCATAACCGGGTGGTTGTTCAACATACACTTCTTCTTCAAGTATTCCATTTAGGAATGAACTCTTGACATCCATCTGGTACACATTGAATCTCCTGTAGTCTGCATCTTGTAGTGCTTCATAAGCATCAGATGGTTCAACACGAGATAGATAAAAACTTAGAAGTGCACTTTCTCCATGCATTCTTTTGGTCCTCACACGATCTGATGGGTTCCCAACAATCTGTTCTGGAGGGTGATGTTCTTGTATCCACCTCTTTCTGCTGGACATCTCTTCTTCTGATATCTCAGGCTCAGGTTCTTTTGTTGGGTCCTCAAATTCAGAGTGTGCTGTTGAAGATGCTTGAAAAGGGTTTTCAACTTCTGCTTCTTCAACCTCAATCTCTTGATTATTGTTCGAGCTGTTGATATCTCTGGCTTCTTCAGGTTGATCTTGAGATTGTTCATTATTACCTTCTTCCACTGGTTTACTACCTTCTGGTGAGATCAGTCTGGTTTGGTCCAGATCGATATATTCCGTTCCCCCTTGCTGTGAACTGGTTATCTCAGCATTAGGTGGAACGTCAATCTCATTCTCTTCTGTTGTATTCCAGATTAGAATGTCTTCTAATAGTATCCCTTCTATTATCTTGTTGTTAATTTGGTTGTGAACCTGTTCATCACCTGCTTCTTTGTGTTCAAAAATACTTTCATCAAAAACAATATGAGCTGTTACCTCCACAATATGAGTCCTCTTGTTGTAAACCCTATAACTGATATCAGAATATCCTAAAAATATTCCAAGATCAGTTTTACTATCAAAGGTTTTCAATTGAGATTTCCCATTATTATGAATGTAACACATACAACCAAAAATACGAAAGTACTGTATCCTGGGCTTTCTGTTATTCCAGACTTCATATGGTGTCTTCCCGTGTCTGAGGGTAATCACCGATCTGTTCTGTGTATAACAAGCTGTATAGATGGCTTCAGCCTAAACTTTCTTAGGTAATCTGGTTGCATTAAGCATTGTGCGAGCTGTTTCCTTCAACGATCTGTTCCTTCTCTCAACAACGATCTGTTCCATTCTGTTGAGGTGTTATTGCTGCAGATGTTTGATGTGTGACTCCCATCTGGTTGCAGTAATCCTCAATCTTCTGGTTTAGAAATTCTGTTCCACGATCTGTTCTGATGGTTGCAACAAAAGTTTCCTTTTGCTTGGTGATTTTGTTGAGAAAGTTTGGCAGCTTTTCCAATGTCTCTTTCTTCTTGTATAAGAAGATAACCCATGTGAATCTTGAGTAATCATCAATGATGACTAAGGTGTACTTCCTTCCATTTATACTTAATGGTTTGATTGGACCAAATAAGTCTAGATGAAGTAACTGCAAGATCCTTGTAGATGACTGAGCTGTTTTGCTTGAAAATGATGATCTGGTTTGTTTCCCAGCTTGACACGCTTCATAGATATAATCTTTATCGTATACTTGTTCTGGCAGTCCTTCGACTAGCTTTTCTCTTGCAATCTTATTGATTGACTTGAAATTAAGATGGCTTAGTAGTTTGTACCATAACCAGCTTCTTTATGATATTATCTTGGTGACATGTTTCGATCTGATTATCCCATTGTACAATATACAATCTATCCTGCAATTTTCCGGTAAGGAGAGTTTTATCTCCTTCCTTATTTTTCGCAAAACAGTTGTTAGCATAAAAAACGATCTGGTTTCCATTAGCACAAAATTGGCTAACCGAAAACAGATTATGACTAAGACCCTCAACATATGATACGTTTGTGATGGTGGTCTTGCCAATTGTGATGTTACCATAGCCTTTGGTGTAGCCTTTTGAGTTACAACCAAAGGTTACCTGTGGTACTTCTCTTTCTACATAGTCTGATAGAACGTTCTTGTCACATGTCATATGTTTTGAACATCCACTATCAATAATCCAGATTGTTCCCTTTGCTACTCTACTTCTTGTTGCAGTTCTTCAATCCTCGTTCTGTTCAAGTCCGTTGTCCAATCCCATGTAGCATTCATCCCAATCTTCATCTGTTGCTTCTGCATAGAATGCTTCATCATTATCTGATGAACTATTAGACAAATGACTTGAACTGCTTAAGTCTTCTTCAGCTATCATGACCTTGCGTTGAGCTTTGAGTTTCCTATCTCTTTTAGCTCTCAGCTCTTCCCTTTGACTTTTTGACAAGTCAGGACAATCTATTTTGAAGTGACCTGTTCTGCCAGAGCCATAACATGTATAATCAGTAGAGTTAAATGTTTTACCATTACTTTTTGTGTTAGCTTTTTCATCAGATCGTTATGGTTCTTTGTTCTTCTGATATCTACCCTTGTTATCTTTATAGAACCTTCGATATTTTCTTGATCTGATTTCCATCTTGTCCATCCTCTTGGCGATCATAGCAAATTCCTTGAGTAGCTTATCGTAACCTCCTTCTTCTGGTGCTGCAGTTAGTACTGGTTCATCTGCTTTGCACTTTGCTTTGAAGGCGGTTTCTTTCTCCCTCTTTGAACTGCTTTCATTCTTCTTGTTTGAAGAATAATCTGATCCATGTATTCTCTTGATATCACATTCATTTACGGCCAGATGATCAAATAATGCTTCAACGGACAGATCGTTGAAATCAACACGTAGTGGCTGCATAGCAGAGTAAATCTCCCAGCTTGGTGGTAGTGCTCTGAGGATTTTGAGGTTCTTCTCTCTCTGTGTATACTTGTTTTTGTTGAATGTAGAAACTTCACGTAACACTTCAATAAACCTATTTTTCATCTGCTCGATGCTTTCTCCAGGCTTCATCTTGAATACATCAAACTTGTTGCATGCTAGAGACAGCTTTTTCTCGGTCATTGCTTCAGAACCTAGGCTTAGTTCTCTCAAGGCTTCCCACATCTCCTTGGCTGTGTCAAGATCTTGGATCGTAGCCAGATGGACTCCTTTTACCGTGCTGGAGATAATTCATTTGGCAAAATCATCAAGATTTGCTTCACGCCGTTCTTCAGATGTATACATTCTGGGATATTTAAGCACATATTCTTTAATTGGGCCAGTTTCCACATCAGACAGTGATGAGCTTTGAGACACATCTTGATTCTGAAACTCCATTCTCTGTACCCTTGGATGGAGAATTCTTCACATGCCTTAACAACAGATGATTCCATAATAACATATATGATGCTGGTGAATGAAAAATATTTTTCTAGATCTATTCAAGTTGACCACGCAGGTTTCACGCTTGTGAAACAGAAACAATGGTCCTATGAACCACTGCTATGATACCACTTGTTGGTCCCGAAAGAGCAAGTTTTGGTGTAGGGGGGGGGGGGAGAATACACCAAATACAAACTTTCCAGTTTACTTGACTAATTACTTAGAGAGATTTAAGCTTTCTGAAACCAGATCGCTAGTTGTGACAGACCAGATCGATCTCGTTCTAACCAGGCAGAAACTCTCAATTGAATAACACTTAAGCAGAAATCAAGAGTAATCTTGTTTTCCAGTAAAGTGTTGTGTGCGGAATATGGTGGACTTAGTCAGTGCTCCTGATTGAAAAACCTTTTGAAAACTTAAACGAATATTTAGCAGATTGATTAAGTATGCAAGTTGAATGAGTGTGCAGATTAGTGAATAAAACAACTAAAATTTAAAATGCAGAAAATAAATAACACAACTGTTTACGTGGTTCGGGAAACCCCCTACGTCCACGATCCAATCCAAACTGGATTAGATATCCACTACTAGGATAGTCTTCTTATTTATACTCGCTGAGAACGAGCCACAAGTTTCAAACACAATCTGTTTTGAACCTTATGCACGAATAAGGGTCATGTCCCTTTACAACTTACAGAAAACTACTGTAACCGGATCTCTTCACGTTAATCCACTAGAAAACTACTAGCTAGCGAAGATCGCTTTCCTTCTTCTCGATAAGCCAGACTTGAATTGAGGTGTGATTTCGATCACGAACGGCTCAGAACACGATCTGGTGAGTAGAAATCTTCTCGAATGAATGCTTCGATGGGTGAGATGATTTCTGGGCAGAGTAACAGCTTGTTGATCGTAGATAATAGTCTTGTGTAGTCTTCCAGTCTTTGTTCCAAGCATTTATAGGTGTAGAATTTGAAATTCTAACTGTTGGACTTGATTGGTTTGGAGTAAATGTGATTTACCAATCAAGGATATTGAATCCCTAAATTGTCTCCTCTTGTCTTTGGAAAGTTTGATTGAATCTTTCGTAAGTATGGAAAGCAGATCATTGATAGGTACTATTTTCCTTCTTCGCATATTGATTGATTCTCCTTCCATCTTTGATAGCACGAATGAAGTGGCAATGAGTTTGAGACTCTTCATCAGTTAATCTGGTCAAAGTATATGAATGCCAATAACTGATAGTTGTTCTGGTATCATCTGGGTCAATCTTGAACATCGATTTGGTCACACCAGACTGATATCGATCTGGTCAGTAGTCGATCTGGTCCTTTAGAAGGTATGCTCCAAAGCATGGTAGACTCTTCTGAATGTCCTGGTGATAGTTGATCGAGTGACCATCTGGTTCATCATGTGCTTGCTTCAATCTGCTGGTGATCTGGTCTTCGAAGAGTAGAAAAACAGAATGACTTCTATAGGATGAAATCCTTTACATACCAAGTCATTTTTCTAATTTGGACTAAGATCATGTTCTCTATCAGATTCACTTTATATTGTAGTGATCTGGTGCATGTAGAACAGATTGAGATCTAACATGACAGATTAAAATCCAAGTGTGTTTTCGAAAGAACATCATCAAAACCAAGTATTGTGGGGTTCCCAACACATCTCATCATTCACTTTGGCATCCCCTATATATTGAACCACCCTAATGGAACCATCAGAAGATGCAAATTGTGTTTCTGATCCATCCCATATACATAACTCATTAGATTTGGGTTGCAACAAACATGTCTTGAAGTTCCTAAATCTAATATCCATGTATTTGGACAACTTACTCCAATAGCACTACTAGAAATTTGAACATAGATGACACATGATAGATAACATTTTTTTAACAAAATGTCATCTATGAGCGTATTTTTTTGCATAGATGACATTGTGAAAAAATAATGTGATCTATGAAGTGTGATTAAAAATATACATGACATTTTTTAAAATAATGTCATGCTATAACGTCATGTATCTATTACTTAGATGACAATATCATCAAAATGTGATCTATGAGTGTGTTTATAATTAATATACATGACACATTAATAAAAAAATGTCATCTACTACTTAGTGTTTATTATATTATAAACCCTTATTCTCCCTTTCTTCAATTTACTTCTCCCTCCATAGCACTCGAATCTCCCTTTCTTCAATTTACTTCTCCCTCCATAGCATTCCGCGCGCCGCTGCTTCCCTGACGAAAATCGTCTTGCCACCGTCTCTCCGCCATCTTCTCCCTTTTCTATCAATCTCTCTCAACTTCCATCTCTCAATTTGAACGATGGTTAGAGTAAGAAGAGAAACTACGAAGCAAAGGGTGGGAACCCAGTGAAATTTTGAAGGGAGGAGCAAGGCAGACACGCCGTTGACGTAGAAAATAACGACGCTGGTTCTCAATCTTGTTGGACGACGGAAAGCTCGCCGGTGCTCTTCTCCATAGGTAAACTCTACCATCTATCTCTCTTTCTAGATTTTCAGGTTCTATATTATCTATTTTCTGAAATTCTATCAGACTTTCTTGATTGTGTTCTAGCCCTAAGTTTCTGCTCTTTACAAAATAATTGAATGATTGGGCAAAAACTCTACTTGTTAGCTAAGTTCTGAATTTCAGTTTGTGTCTATGTGTCAAGTGTTCAGATTTCTAGTTGGACTTAGATTGAACAATTGCCTGGGAATGTTGTCCTAGATTAACACAGACTGTTCCTGTTGTAACACAGACTGAGTTATCTTCTCATAGATTATATGACAAAAGTCAAGGTGCTGTTACGGTTGATTTGAAGCTCATCTTGTTCACCACAAATCTTGATGCTTGCTTTTAAGAGAGAGCAGAAATAGTAGTTCAATTACTTGTTATTGTAAGTAAAAGATGTACAGACAACTTAATTTAAAAAAGTCAAGCTTCCTTGATTCAGAATTTACGATCAATTATTCTTAGAATTCCACATTGCCTAGAATTTTATGATCAATTCATAGAACCGGTCCCTCACCTTTTCTTTCCAGTAACTATAAATAGACCGGAAAACTCCGTACTCGATAGATAGTGAAAACTGGCATAAATCTAACAGTTGGTTGTGGGAGAATAAAAACTGCAATTGTTGTTTAAGTTCAGTTCGATCTTGGAAATATGCCAGTCTTTGATTATGTTACAGGCTTGATTCTTTGATGTTGTTAATCATGTAGACAATATACTCATAATGGCATGGATTGTGATGAGGAATTATAGAAGACACTCGTACACGTACTACATGACTTTCTATTATTGTAGG
The DNA here is from genome assembly GCA_026898415.1 of Leonotis leonurus. Taxonomy (NCBI): domain Eukaryota; kingdom Viridiplantae; phylum Streptophyta; class Magnoliopsida; order Lamiales; family Lamiaceae; genus Leonotis; species Leonotis leonurus. Next base: position 97,611 of record JAPKLX010000251.1, read on the forward strand.
ATCTGCATCTTGATGATTCTAACTTGTTTATGTGATTTGTTTACTCTTCATTTAATAGCTGGGACAGAGGGAAACCGTTTCTTTAGTACTTACTTGATCCTGTAGTTCTTAGTGGCATTCGTCTTTTGGGACACATCATGTTCAGTTTTGATGTCTCTTCTGCAGGTGTGAGGAGGAGGTGTCTAAGATAGTTGCATCCTGCAACAAGCATAAGGTTGGAGTTGTTTTTCATATTGTTCTTATAGATGAAGTTATTGACTTATCTTTTTGGTCATCCTACGCTTTTATAATCTCAGGGAATTTTATTGTGCATGTTTTTTACATGCTCTCTTACTGTTGATGGCAGATACCTATTGTGCCATATGGTGGAGCTACCTCAATTGAAGGCCATACCTTATCTCCTAGTGGTGGAGTTTGTATTGACATGACACAAATGAAAGTATGAAAAGCTCACGTCTTTATCTTGCCACCAAATCCTTATTTATGATGAGTTCGTCTCTATAACAGTGAGAATATCTCACTTTCCAATGTGAATTTCATTGTTGTTGCATGAACTATTTTTATGTCACTTTTGATGTTTCTTGTTACCTTTAGAAGATAATAAGCTTTCTTGTCATGATTCTCAAAACGTACTCCCTTTACAAGTACTGATTTGCTACTATGGTTTTATGAAAGAGGATGACTCATCCATTATATAATAATTGTGACTTAGTTGGATGTCATTCTTGTTACTTACCTTTGCTAACTCTTCCAATGTAGAGTATCAAATCATTAAACATCAAGGACATGGATGTGGTTGTTGAGCCTGGAATTGGGTGGATGGAGCTAAACGAATACCTTGAGCCTTATGGTTTATTCTTCCCTCTAGATCTTGGTAAGCTGCATTTATTGTTTTTGCTTCATATCAACTGACCTTTTTTTTAATGTTTCCGGAGGAGGTTGTGTTTCAAGAACATGCAATTTTGAAGTATGTCAATCCAGCAACTTGAGCCTATATAATATGTAGGAGAACATATAAAATCTTTTAATCGTAATCCATGAGGCCATTGCTGTGAGAATGTGTACTTAATTGAGCTCTTAAAAACCAATTTGGGTCAGGAGCCTCTAGTAGCAAGAACTAAGAGTTGTACTTTGATTAGATTCTTAGAAATTTTGCATGAATGTATTACGTTACTAAACATGGTCTTCAGGTCCTGGAGCAACTATTGGTGGGATGTGTGCTACACGCTGCTCTGGCTCTTTGGCTATAAGGTACTTGTTTTGTTTAAAGCTTTAGAAGCAAAAAAATTACATACCATCTCTTGGATCGGCTTCTGAAAGAGCATAAATTTCGTATTAATACTAGGTTATTATGAATTTACAAGTATGCAAAGTAAATTTTAAATCTATGTTTGTTATTCTACAGATACAATTTACATAAATAATGCATAATTAGGTAATTAGTGTAATGGCAAATCCCTTCAAAGAGGCAAGTTTCATATTGTGTACCTTCCAAAGTTCCTTCTTTGCTTCAGGTTCGTCTGCAAACACAAAATCTGAGCCGTTGTGCTCCGAAGCTATCTTCTGAACTACTAATGTTTGTTCACGAGAGTATGCTTCTGTCAACATTAAAAAAAAAAGATCTGCTTACTTCCAGATCTTCTCAAGAGTTCCATAATCTAATATTAGTTTTAGCACTAATTTCTTAGTGTTCTATTTTATTAACTCTCTATGCTCTCTTAATAACTTTTCCCTCAGGACTTTAACTTCAAAGAGTTAAAAGAGGTTCAACAATATTATCCTCATGGTTACCATGGAGTTGACAAGGATGGGCGACATGTATACATGAAAAGGTTAGGAAAGATTAATGTTGATATGCTACTGCAGATCATGAATGTTGACAGATTTGTGAAATACCAAGTCCAGGACTATTGAAGGATTGGTACTTACTTTGATATTGGTTCACTTTGAGAGGACTATTGCTTTTCAATTTCTGTAAAGAGATTTTATATGCTCATTTCAGCTCTCCGTTCTCTTCAGGGTCTAACAAGTCTGACTGGCCCTGTTATAGAATTTATTAAAGTGGTTCAGAAGGTTGATAACAACAATTATCCTGAAGTATGTACCCATACTAATACTTGCTATGTAATTACTAAGACTATATAATCCACATAAAATATTTGGCACATACCTCTACTGCTTCAGGTGAGTAATTCTTATCTATAAATTTGTGAATTCCAAGTCTTTGTACTCAGGTTTTGATTTTGTTCAATCTGAATTCTGACCAGAATCAAAATGCACACGATGCAATTCTAAGACATCTGGAGCTACTGAGGTGACATCTAATTGTTGCATCTAGTATCACAACTTGATGTCTCTTATTATGTTATACCTTGAAGGAGAAATGTTATTGCAACATTTATGTGTTGGTCTAGATCCTCTCTGTATAAGCAGAACAACATCATTACAGTTTTCTTGACATGGAGTTGATCTTCTATTTCAGTGTCGCCAATCCTCCTAATTTACAAGAATGGACTGAAAGAGCTGAAACTTTTGATAATCTCACAAACTATGTTAGTGCATACTCCTTCATTGAACTCTACTTATGTAATTTCTTCTGGAAATCAAAATTAAGAATCTCAGTTCTCTTATAGGTAAGGATTTCAGTGGTGGGGAAATATGTTGGAATGGCAGATTCTTATTTATCTGTGGTGAAGGTGGGTCCGTCCTCTACTACCATCTGTCCTGATGAAGTGAATAGTGTTTCTTACTTTATTTTGTTCATTGTACCCAAGAGATGCTTATTTATGAAGTGATCTCCTATATATCCCATTGTTTTTGTTGATACACCTTTTTTGTGTTACTTGATTTCACACGTGTGTGCTATCTCTTCCAAAAATATTTAAATGTTGTTCCTATGATGCCAGGCCCTTCTGCATGCTTGCATTGCTTGCTCATTGAAGCCAGCAATTGACTGGATTGCAGCTACTGATCTTGAAGATGATAGTGCAGTATCTGTAAGGATGTTCAAAATTAGCACTAGCGACAATTTACCTTACCATGATTTAATTTGAGATCACGTCTCTTACAAGTTGCAACTTTTATAAATTTTCAATACAGACACCAGAGGCTCATGCGACAGCTTGGAAAACTCTTCGGGTAAAGATTTCTCAATTAGCTATTTTGTATTTTCTCCATTAGTTATATCATGCATTATGGAAGTCTTGGAAATCTTCTTTGTTTTTGCTCGTTTCTTGGAATGTGAAACACTATGCAACTACTTTTATGGCAGATGCTCTGTAAGACTATAACAAAAAGTTTCAACACAATTCCTGTTGTTTCAGAGGCTCATCTGTCTTTACATTTAAAACTTTTCTATGCCTATTCTAATAATCCACCAATCTACATTTTTAGAGTGCTGCATGTGTCTTGGTTCCTGGTGGGTTTGGAGATCGTGGAATCAAAGGTATGCTTTTGGCTGCAAAATATGCCAGAGAGAACAAAGTTCCGTATCTTGGGATTTGTTTGGGCATGCAGATATCTGTGATTGAGATTGCAAGAAATGTAAGATGCACCTTAATCATCTATGTGCTCCCTCCTTTTATGGCCATAATATTGTCCAGACATTGACTTTATTCCAAACATACTATACAGGTTTTGGGATTGGAAAGGGCAAATAGCTCTGAGTTTGATAAGGAGACCCCAAACCCTGTTGTGATATTCATGTCAGAGGTAACTGTCACCCTCATTTGATAGTTGATTTCAGTTTCAGCTGTCCTCTTATTTACTCCTTCTTGTTAGGGATCAAAAACTCATATGGGAAGTACAATGAGACTTGGTAGTCGAAGAACGATATTTCAGACTCGAGACTGCTTGACTGCAAAGCTGTAACTTCTGAAATATTTCCTCTATAATTGTTATGAATGTTCATTAACCCCATATTGTGACACCAAGATTAGTTAAGGTGGATTGAAATATTAATCCAAACTTTTTCGTATTTTGTCATTTTTATTTTCATTTCCGTGTACGAAATTGAATATTAGACAATTAATGCATATAAATATTTTTAGTGCGTGTATGAATTCTCTATTTGGCATTGTTTTATTTTGTAAAATATATTGATGAAACCAAAATTATTAAATACATGTTAATTAATGAAAAAATACGAAAATGGTTAAATTTATCAGATTATAAATGACATTTTTTTTAATATAGATGACATTAATTACTGTCATCTTATGAATTATAGATGACATTCTAAAAAGGTCATGTATTGCACCTAAATGTGTCAACTTCTCGCTTATAAATGACATTTTTTTTAATATAGATGACATTATATTGTGTCACGTATTATAAAATAGATGACATTATTTTCGTGTCATCGTTTAATAAAATAATGTCATCTATGAGCGCATACATCACACGTTTTCAGTGTCATCTATGAGCGAGGAATAGATGAGACAGGCATATTTGACAGTTTTTTACCCTCATAGATGACGCTAATTTAATGTCATCTATGAGCGTTTTTCTAGTAGTGTAGTCAAGGCATAATATCCATCAAACGTAGTGTTGTCCCTTATATCTCTTTGCACCATATTCACTCCATGTGCCACTGTACTAATTGGATCACTCTTCACCATATTAGCTAACTCAGATTGAATTAGCTTCCTGAGATCCAAATTAGAATCAGTGTACCTTTGATCTTGACTTCTCACATAATTTACATTGTTAGCTTCAAAAAAATTGGCTCTAAATTTGCTCCTGTTGCCTTTCAACTTTTTGAACCAATCCGGATAGCCGTGTAGTTAAAAACACTCGGATTCCTCTTATCCATTTATTTTAAAATGAGTGCAAAATAACCTTATCTTCTCCTCTTTAGTTCTTCTAGCCTTGATTGTATTGGACTTCCCATGCAAATCAACAGCTATACTTGGGAACGAAGTCTAATTAATATTCATCATGTGATGTCTAGACACATCCACTAAACTCTCTGTGATCATCTTCTGGTCCTCCGTTTGTAGAATCGTTGAATAAGTTCAATCAACAGATGGAAAAAGATCCATAAAAAGGATCTGACTCCTTGCAGCATCATATCCATCATTCAATCCTAACAAAAACTGCATCATCCTTCGCTGCTCTTCCCTTTTGTTAGTACTGCTTTGTGTATCACATTCATTAGGAGCAAGTATCATATCTAATTCCTCCCAAATAGAATTAAGGCGATTAAAGTAAGTAAGGACACTCTGATTTCCCTATAGACAATTAATGGCATCTCTCTCTAGTTTATATAGTTTAGAACCATTAGATCGACCAAATCTCCTAGTTAATGCCTCCCATAATTTCTATGTATTTTCAATACGACTAAAGGCATTTACCAAATCATTAGAGATGGAGTTAATAATCCACGAAGTTACCATATAATCTGCTCAAAGCCACCCTTTGTAGTAGGGTGACATTACCGGCTGCTCTTTGACACTTCCGTCCAGAAATTCAAGCTTGCTTTTGGCACCAAGAGCACGCTTAATATTTGTACTCCAATGTATAAAGTTGTCCGCCATCAATTGAGCCGCTACCAGTTGCAATCCTGGATGCTCCACCGTATTAATGTGAAGAACCTCCTTTAGTTGTTCTTCAGTGAGATTGGTGAAGCGTTGTCCATCATCTTTGCCTTCATCCCGTGGATTATCCATCTCTCCGATTGCATTATTCGTTGAATCATCGCGCCGAGTATTCCTTATTTCTTCTCGCTGATTCGTCCGATTATTGGTTTGCTCTTCATCACGCAAAATCCCCCAAGACACTCGCCGAGATTTCACCATTCCTAGTCTTGTGATATCATGAAGAATTTGATGATGTGAACTATGTGCATGTGATTTGTTAAGGGGATTTCAAGTAACTGTAAAATTCTCCATAGTAGTGAGAACAAAATTACAGCAGCAAGCTTCAATATACCGTACACACACACACATATATATATATGTGTGTGTGTGTGTGTATACATGCATGTCAGATTCTCAACAGAAAGAAATAACCAACTAAACCCTATTAACAAACTAAAAACGTGATAGCATTTTTATTAGTTGGAAACAAAAGTTAGAAGAAATCCTAGCCCTCCATTATTAAAACCTCATCCAACGGTATAAATTACATCTCACCAGTCTTCTCCTTCACGCATGCATAGTCATGCATGCAACATAGTAAGCTCAAGCTTCAACAGTAGCCAGGGGTGGGGCAGGATGGACACTAGCCCCCTCAGAATTTAACTTTTTTTTACCTATAAGTAATAGTAAATTTTGTAAAAGAAATTAAATAAAGAGGATGATGGATCGAAGTTGAGGTTTTCAAAAGATTGATGGAACTGAATTATAATCGAAGCATAACTGATAGTTTTAGGAACCGTAATCATTTTGACAGTTTGAATATGAACCGTAACCGTGTAGGAGATGGTTTAATTCTGATTCCAGTGCTTTAGAACTCTGAGCCGACATTTCTTAACTATCTATTTCTCAACATTTTCTTATAGATTTTATTTTTTATATTAAATAAAGTAATTATTTATAATGATTAACATTATATTTTATTTTGTTCATTAATGTAAAAAAAAAATATATATATTTTAAGGTGGTTCCAAAATAATTTATGATTTTGGAACATAACTGTCATTACATTAACGAAATAATAAAATCATAAACCGACGGTTTGATTAATGTTCTAACCTTAATTGTAGAGGTGTTCAGTGTGATTTTTTATTTCAATTTTCTTATTGTCCATCTTCTTTCATTGGACATTGACAATCACCCCCTCTTCTACATCTACCTAGCCAAAAGGTAGACTGTGTACCCTCATCTTGGCCCCCTCTGAGCCAAAAGTCTGGCCTCGCCTCTAATTATAGCATACCAATTTTTTGAAAACCTTGATGGTGGAGGAAGTTGTTGGTGACCTTATTGTTGGTAAAACACAACAAGCTAATTTGAACTGCGTATTTTGTTTTGTGATTTTTGTATTGACATAATTTTGTCTGTCTTTCTTGTTGTTCAAGTTTGTTCTAGATTTAAAGATGGTCTATATATACCATAAAATATAATAGTCGTCGTATGATGGTTGTTGGGTGTAGTGAAAAACACCATTATTGTCTATATATCAATTTTTTGCTTCTATAGTAAATAAAATTTATCTATTATGTGTGGACGTAGCACAATTTTAGTGAACCACGTTATTTTTGTTTTCATGGTTTGTTCTCATTCTCAGCACAGCTTGGGTTTCTTCTCTAGCTCCTTGATACTCTTGAACTATATTCTTTGTTTTTCTACTACCACCTCTGATGAAAACCAGTAGCAATTGCAGAAATACAAAGAAAAAAGAACAACAAGAATTTTAACGTGGTTCGATCCAAATAGAT
>JAPKLX010000251.1:122180-150615 GCA_026898415.1 Leonotis leonurus
AACAGATATGGTAGAGTACTAAAGAACTTAGACAGCTGTCGAACTATTGGTTTCACAAAAAGGATTTAGTGAACATAGGTGCTTTTAAAGATCAAATCCCTATGTTTCACTCTTTACGGCAATGACAATTATATATGTACGAATGCGATTTTGGCATGTGCCTACTGAGTACGTTTGTACTCAGCCCTGCATGTATTTATAAATATGCAGGTTGAGATATGATGATGGGAGATGCTGTGGCGGGCTTGTCGATCTTTTGTGTAGTCAAACTCTTGGGGGTCTATGCGTCTTCATACGCATAGATTTTATTAGATCCTTTCCGCTGCAAGAAATTACATTGTTTTGTTTGACAAATGTGTCAATTCGGAGTTAAACTCTTGTTATGTATTAAGACACGGTTTTCAAAACATCCTCTCATTCGGTTAAATCACAGTTATCCTTTCTTCCTTTATTTAATTAATTGTTTTATAGTCGCGTATTCGGACTTCGCCACAAGGGCGGAGATCGGGGCGTGACAAAAGTATTTCCTAAAATTATACTCCCTCCTTCCCACTAAGCATGACACACTTTCTTTTTTTGGATGTCCCACTAAGAATGACACATTCCATAAATAGAAGAGGTTATCTCTTCAAAAAGGTGTGGACCGTACCACTTTTATCACTCTTACACTACTTTATACAATCTCTTTCATAACTGTGCCGGAAAAAAATGTGTCATGCTTAGTGGGACGGAGGGATTATATAATATCTCTTAAATCTTAATGTTTCACACGTGATTAATATTCACAATTGGCGGGATGATGGATACCCAAAAGTGGATAGTGGGTTTGAGAGTACTCATATTTGTTCTTTTTATAATTCTTATATAATATAGAATGACTATTATTTTACTATAATATTTTAGATTGTTAAAATTTGAATTTTTTTATTAAAATGATTATTTTGACATATTTTTCATATTTAGAGGTGGTATAAATTGACAAATTATTAGAAATAAATGTTATTCTCAGTAATTATCTAATGTAAATTGTGTTAAAGAAAAATTACGTTATGTTATAATTTATTAACATAATTGCAAATTTGTGTTACTTAAAAATTATATCATTACAAAATATAAGTAATAATGAGGAATTATCTCGTGAAAAATTTATTGATATATAATCACTTTAATTATTTGACCAAATACAATGATGAATATTTATTTGATCAATTTAAATAATTAATGTTATATGTATTAAAAATTATATTGTTGGTGATAGAGGTGTTCAAAGGAATCAGAACCGTCGGAACCGAAACGTAATCGGACCGTAACCGGTAGTTTCGAGAACCGTAATCTTACCCGACGGTTCTGTTACGATTACAAAAATTCAGAACTGTGAACTGGCGGTTCGGAACCGTAACCGTCTATTTGGAACCGTATCTCTTTTTTTTATCCAATTTAATTTATTTAACATATTATAAATAGTCATTTCTTATAATTATTTTTTATAATTGATACATTAAACTTACGAATACATTAATAATTAAATAAAATAAAATTTAATTAGATGATAACCTAATCAAACCCTAATATTATATACGTATTTATTAGTGTTCATTTTATATAGATTAATTATTTATTTCATTTCATCAATATATTTGTGTTTAACATGTTATTCACTTAATGTATTTGTTGGGAACCCTACAATGTAATAGTGATTTTGATAATGTTATTCGAAACAACACTTAGTTAAAATATGAATTCTTAAAACCAAGTAATTGATGTTATCTATTAAGGTACAGCTAAAGTATTAAAGAAGCAGATGATATAATTTTACTATCTGTATTATTCTTATCAAGCTATCCTGGACACATCAATTATGTTCACAAGGGTTAAAACTCATTGTAATGATAGCGAGTTATTTTGAACAGATCGAGTTCTCGATCTATTCACAATATTAACAGCTCGTTGTCCCTTGCCTTGTATTGGTTTTTGAAATCTGTTCTAGATTAGATTTTACAAGATCAAAATTGTAAAAGGAAGTTTGAATTTTCAAACTTACTTATAGTGATCTATCTCTATCTAGCTGTGTAGGGAAGTCTTGAAGGGGAACAACGAGCTGCACTTCTACAGATCGTTAAAGAGCAGCGAGACAACATGCTTGTCTACAAAGAACAGCGAGACATACAAATTGTCTATAAGAACAGCGAGACAACATGCTTGTCTACAAAGAACAGCGAGACAAAGCAACCAGCTAGAAACAAATATCGTAGGAAACGATATGCACCTGCTCATCAACAGCTAATGGAACAGCTAGAGCAAATGGAACAGCTAGAATTTATGGAACAACTAGAGAACAGCTAGAATTCATGGAACAACTAGAGTTCATGAAACAACTAAAGACTATGGAACAGCGAGACTTATGGACAACAGATCGTAATCTCAAAATCGACCTGTTCACTCAAACTTATCCAAAGGTCAAAATCAAGAAGTACATGTTAATTGGGAATCAAACCAATTAACAAAATGTGGACAGCTCGTCTCAAAGATATTGTAGGAAACAATATGCATCCGTGGTAAGACAGCGAGCTGTTATAATCCACACCATTACTACGGTGGACTGCCGACATACCTAAATTTGTCTCAAGTTAACCACTCCGTGTATTGTCACATCAACAACATACCTTAAGGAATGAAGTACAAGAAAATCAAAATTCTTGTACGAAGTATCATTCCCAGTATGGCAATACATTGGGAAATCTCGTGAAAGGTGGTAACCACTCTCATTTGGCAGCGCGTGTCTAAACATCACTGACATGCATTTAATGCAGCCATTAATGCGTTGAAAAAGGAAGCCTTCGTCTCCAACGGATAGTTTCTGCAAGAGGCTATAAATACCACCTTCACCTCCAGGAACGAGTACGAGAATTCACGATTACAAAGCTCAAACTCTGCTCAAATATCTTCAAATATTCAAAGCTCTAAAAGCACTCCTTCAAGCTCTAGAATTCTCTGAGTGCTTTATTATTCTTTTGAAGATAGTTTCTGGAAATTTGTTGTTTACAAAACCCAAGTTAGGATCTAGTTTTGATCCAAGAGTTGTAAGATTTAGATTGTAGTTCTTCAATCTAAGAAGTGTAATCTCAAGTTGTTATCTAGTTTTGATAAAACTTGAGGCTCGTACTCAACGAGTAAAAAGAAAGGAGACATAGTAGATTTCGATCTAGTTTTGATCGAGCCGTGGACGTAGGGAAAGTTTATCCCGAACCACGTTAAATTCCTTGTGTTCTTCCTTTCTGTTTTACTTTATTATCATATCCTTCATTCTCTTGCATTAACTTGGTTGTGTTAAAGATTGACTAAAGGTAACGTTTTTAACTACAAAGAGCATTAACCACCGAATTCCGCACACAACATTAATCAAGGTTAACTTTCTTAAAGTTAATCTTATTAAGTGTTTCTTTTCACCTAAGGTTTATTTGAGCTAAGTTGTTTCTTCTTCACAAGAAGAAACCCTAAGCTAACCTAAGCTATCTTTATTTTAAAGTGTGCTTAAGCCTTATACTTAAACTTTTTACAAGAAAAAATAAAAAGTTTTTATTGGTGTTTTTCCCCCCCCCCCCCCCCCCCCATACACCAATCTAACTCTTTCGGGACCAATAGTATTCATGAGATAATAACACCTACAAATCTTCTTTTAATTTTTTATTATTGCATTTTTATTAATATATCATTATATGTGTATTATATATAATTAATATTAAATTAAAATAAATTTTTACGTAGTTATTCTACTGTTACATACATGAACATTAACTATCCAAATTTTTACGTAGTTATTACGACGATTCGGTTCCGGTTCCAAATTCTCGGAACCGTGAACACCTTTAGTTGGTGAGTCAAAAGTAGGGATGACAATCGGTCACAACATACATGAACATTAACTATTCATATCCATACCTGTGAGTGTAGTGATGATATTTTACCCTCTGGTAGCCAACACTAATAGGTGTGAGTTAGAAACACATTTATATTAACTATATTTTTATATAAATTCTATTAAATATTCGTCTACCCACTTTATATAAACTATATTTGGGTATAAATTTAATATAATGTCTCTTAAATTTAAATTTAATATGCAAAAGTCTAATATATATGTTTTGACAACCAATCATTTAAATCAAATTATAATTTATAAAATATTGATCAATTCGACCAATCTTACCGTAAATTGTCACACAAATTAAAGAACCATAAAATAAGATCAAATTGACTAAAATTGATAGGAAAAACACCAACGATTATATATTATGAAAATAGAAAATATTTAGAAATATTAATGTAATTTAATTGACTCAATATCTCAAGTTTTATTTAAGCTCAATTATATACACATTTTTTCTTTTTATATCTACACTATTGAATATTTAATATCTACAAAATATATATTAAACTAATATGCTATGAAATAAAAAGATAGGAAAAAAATTATTATAAATTTTATTTACATTATACATGAAAAAAATATATTTATAGGAAAATTTCAATTACTCAACTATTTATTTGGTAATCTAATAATCTAGTATAATAATTTTTTCAAAAAAATAAAAGATTAACTTATTTTTTTAAAAAAAATCTTAATCAATTTTAATATTATTCAAAATTTTAATAAATATTAAAATTCATAAAATAAAATTGAGATTTAAGATAAATGAAAATGATTAATTATGGTGATGTCATATAGGACCATAAATTAAGAAGATGACTTTCAAATGTATTTGTATTAATTATTATTATTATTATTATTATTATTATTATTATTATTATAATAGATGAATATTGACTGAAATTTTAAATTAATAACAAAACTATTTCATCTCAAATTAATATATAAAAAATAATTATAATAATTTATTAAATTAAATGTTTAAATAAAAATAATTTATGTATTTAAAATTTAAATTATTAAAAATTTAATATTAAAAAATAACTTTTTTCATTAAAATATAATTATTATTTGATTAAATAATTAATTAAAAATAAAAAACGTGAGATATATATTTATAATAAATATTAGAATTAAAAATAAAAAAAAATTAGATTTAAGATACATACATAGATGTGAGATATAATTTTTTAGTAAATTTTAATAAATATTAAAATTAATTTAAAAACTTCTAAAGGGAAAAGAATCTGAATAAAAAAGAAATAAATGAATAGTCAATTAATTAGTTATTCCATCAATCTTCATAATTAATTATACTCCAATTTTCAAGAATAAACAATGATGATTGATGAATGTTATATATTTTCGTATCATAAATGAACAAAGTCTATTGTAGGGGCCTACTATCATATCTATATCATATATTATAATTAGCAAAATTATTTTGACTGAATAATTAATTAAATATAATTATAAACATGACTAATTAATTATATAAGATATTAATTATACATTTACTTAAAACAATTATTTCTAAATCATTGAATTATATATTACCGTACATAAAATATTAATATAAATATGAAAAAAGACTTATAGTGATGCCGCATAAATTTTGAATTAAGGAGATGACTTCAATATATAATCATTTAATATATTATATAGATTAATTCATTTATATCAGTCACTATCTTTTTGTTCAATATGTTTAATTATAAATAGTGATTTATTATTCACTAACAACATATCGTTCACTAAATTTTGTGTTAAATACAATTATACATATTTTTCTTCATATTTTTTCCTGAAGAGAAAGAGTAATTAAATATTATTATATTTACTATTCCATTTTGTATTTATAATTTTCAGAAAACATAAGATTGATAAATAAGTTGATGCTTGTTTCTAATTGAGCCAAAAATTAACCCATTTTATTTATCTATATGATTATGGGTTGTTTATTATTACCCATTTCTTTTCATTTATTTATTTTTGAATGCTTCTCAATACCAAAGCGGCCCCATTAGAATTACAATTATAATTGTTTTGCAACAATTATTCTTATGGATCCTGTCAAATAAAACTATTATACAATAACTTAATTGTCCATCTAAATTAGGTTATATTTCAAAATTTTATTATTATATCGTGAAAATTTTTGTACATTTATGTTTTTATAGCTTACAATTTCTGAAATTATATTCAAGAATTTTATCTTTATATTATTATGGAAGAATGATTGGATCCTCCACTGATTTATATGGAACTAATAGTTATATATGAATGCACATGAAAATATAAAAATTTTGAAGAGTTTCCATCAACATACATCTTTTCGTGGTGTCGGCAACCAACTACAAATAATTAACTTTTTTTCTAAGTCAATAATTTTGCCGCCAGTTAACTCCACAACTTAATTGCTTCCACGTACCTTTATATACTTAATTTCCTTGGCTTCATTGAATTAAAATTAAAATACTACGTATATATGACATCTAAACAAGCGCAAGTAATCCTTGAAAATAAAATTTGTGAAGAAATTAAAACAAAACAATTAAACATTATTTGTATTAAACTCCACCAAAATATATATTCTTGTGGTGATCTTTACACGTCGACGTATATAAATTAAATAAGACCACATTTTGGCACCATTAATGGAAACTCATCGGAAGAAGTGTTTTGCAAACTTACTTATTTTGTATTGAGTATATAAAAAATAATAATTTAAAAAGAAGAAGAAAGAAATAAGGAACAATACTCCAATAAAATTGAATTGTTAGCGTATAAGAAATTCTTTAGGCCACGTGCTGCACCTTGCAATTTTGACGAATTCAACAAGTATTGTGCAAGTGTACACTTCATTCACCCTTATAGTTCAAGTCTCACAAGTTGGACGATAGTGATGTTCTAAATAGTTTACTAATATATTTATTAGTCATAATTATTTCCTTTTAATTTGTGATTAATTAATTAAATTTAGAGATCACATGATAATTGATTAGAACTAAAAACATTTAATTTTAGACATTAATCACCACATTTTCATTTTTCACTGTATGTGGGAACTCATGACGCGTGAACTAGGTGTATACTACTTGATAAATATACATATTTCTGTATATACTCTGAACTATAAGGACATTTAGGTAATTGTATAAATATTCACTCTACAACTAAATTGTCCGTATGTAGATCAAAGATGCACTTGTAATTATAGAGGAACTTATGCTAGTGGAAATAGTACAAATTGTATCTGTTAGTAATTTAAGAGTTATCAATTTGTACTCTTTAATATTATTCGACTACTTTCGACCTATATCTTTTTTCTTCAGAAACAAAAAATGATACTTCTCCGTCTAGGAAGTTGTTTCCAAATTTTGACTATACACATATTTTAATAATTTACTTTGAATTTAATTATTAATATATAATATATAAGTGAAGATTGAGTATGACATGATGTTTGAATTAAAATAATTTAGTTATTAATGTATAGTGAGTGAACATTTAGTCACATATTAGTATTTGAATTAAAGTGATTTAAAGGTAACATGATGGAAAGATAGTTGCCAAAAAAGGGAAGTTTTAAATGGACTTTTTATTTATTTATTAATGTACAAATAAAGCAATATGAAAAGTTAATTGGTGGACCGAGGGTGCTATTTTTCTTTAAATCATTGATATATCAATATTAATTATGTTAACGTAATCTAATAAAACAGACAACGTAATTTGGGTGATGTCTACTATTTGGACCGTACGCCTAAAAACATATTTGAAGTTAATTAAACTGAAGTTGTAATACGCGTTAGCCGATCCGAATGTGGAATCTCGTGGAAGACTATGTATGACTTTAGTATACAAGCACTTGAACGAAGTAAAACTAGTTCCTAACACTCTAAATCAGATTGAAGAGATGATATTTATCTAACTAATAAAAAGCAAATAACAAGTTACACAAATGGATTAAGACTAGGGTAAAGATCATCTACAATCTATACTTAATGCTCGTTCAATCAACCTTGTGCTTTTAATAAGATTCTCCTAAGTTGATTAACTAATCACTTGCGTGTTCTTAAAGCTAATCGATGATTATCACTCACGTGCCCAAATAACACTTGAAAGAATATCAACTTCAAAACACGATTTCCCTTTTTACGATTCTGATTATAAGGTTTGGTTGTTTAATTAAGAAAAGAGATGTAGAGTAATTCATTAACTAATTCTACATCTAGAGCATACATGTTGATCAAACATATAAACTCTTAAGCACATATTAAACAACCAATTAAACATCGAATCAAGGCATCAAGTACTAGATTGAGATAATCAAATCCTAGAGAAGATCTAGCCAACCATAAGTGGAGACGAATCCATAGAAAGATAAAGGATAATAAACTTACTAAGAATCTTCACAAACTAAGTCAGAAAGTGCTCCAATCCACTTGAATTACCAAGATCTACCTACTAAAGCAATAAAAATGTCTTTTTAAGAGTTTAGTATTCGAGTACAAGTTAATCTCCATCTAAATGACGCCAAAAATGAATTAAAACAACGTCTGGAACCGCCAGCCAGCGGTCGCTGGGCCCTGCCCTCTGAAGATCTCTGGCGTTGCACCCCAGCGAATGCTGGGGTGCCAGGGGGCACTGGCTCCATACTTTGTTTCCTCGTCTTGGTGTCTCTTCTCGTGCATTCCTCAGTCCTTCCCGCTCCGCTCGGCTTTAGGTGGCATACGAGACACGACTTCAAGCTCCATTGTCCTCTCATTTCCTCATCCTAAATCCAAAACATGAAAACACCAGAACGGCGTAAAAATGAACTTAACTCAATACGAAAACATCAAAATTAAGACCTAGACACAACAACACAACGAGCAAAAACGCAACAAAAACACACTAAACAACTCCCCCACACTTAATCATTTGCTTGTCCTCAAGCAAAATCCAATCAGAACGTGTCAATTCATATTAATAATCAACATGTAAGCCGAACCACCAATCATACCTTTATTTCAAAACTTAGCCCATACTCTATTCTCAACCGTATTCGGTCACTCAATTAAGATGTAATGTTTCCCGTTACTAAGTTCATCAATACGTACATGATCATGATATGCACACCATGCACCATCTACACATTCGGTTCCCCTAAAATTTTAAGTTAAACAAGCAAGTCCGCATAAGGGTGTGATCATCGGGTCTAAACATCAATGGATCAAATTGCGTGCCCCGATGTGGTTTTCCATACTCATTATCTAAGATAAGCGGAGTAGAACCCACGGAGTCGACTTGTCTCACTCATTTACGACCTTCTAGCGTTTATTATTCGTTTTTTTTTGAAGAGTTAAAACTCTTGTTACTTCATTTTTTTTTATAATCTTAGGGAACCAAACACATAGACTTAGGGAGTAATCAATCATAATCCGAATCATGATCACTATACATACCGACTAAGAAAAGCAACATGCCCCACATGTCATCTTAACCACACAACCTAGCCTAATCAAAAACCAAATCTAAGCTAAATTTACCACCATACATATCACAAACAAGGCTCACATATCAATCATCAACATTTATCAATAAGAAGTGATCAAATAAGCAAATGAACGTGCAAATCATTAAGTCGGGGAAAATAAAAGACAACAAGAAAGCAACAAAAACACAAGACATATATCAAGACACATATCAAGGAGATTCACACACCCCCCCACACTTAAATTCAACTACACCCTCGTAGTACAAAATAAAAGAGAAAGAGAGTTAGAACTTCCCTGATAACACAGAACCGGAAACAAGCCCAAGAATCTGGAGATCATCAAGATTGGTACCTGCAAACAAAAACACGAACAACCAAGCATAAAACAGAAACAATGAAAGAAATAAAAAAAGAAAAAAGAAAAAGAAGAATGAAAAGAAAAGCTAATACGCTGGAGGATCCTAATGATCCTGATAATCGGATGGAGGAGGAGGATGATGAAGTCCTGTCCATCGAGCCCATTGTTCCTCAAGAGAGGTAACACGGGTGTCGACAGACTGAAGACGGTTGTCCATCGATTGGAGTCCGGTATCCATGGAGTGAAGAACTTGGTTTTGAGAATCAAACCTCGAGAATAGATCGGATTGGAACCGTTGGAAGTCATCTCGCATGAAATACCCGGACCCGTAGCCACTGCCGGATCCACTAGCTAAGCCACCCTGCTCGTATGCGCCCTGGTACCCACCTAGGAACCATCCAGACGAGTCTCCCTCATAGGCTCTCTCCTACATCTCAACATCAGTGCCGGTGGGAGCCTCATAAGTGGGGGGAGCGGTCTCGGTAGAAGGTCCAGCTCCATCAGCTCGCTTGAGTGCCGCCTCACGCTCACAGAAGCGGCGTACACACTCTCTTTGTTCATAGGGAACAAAAGAGGTCTTAGAGGCGTCTAAAAGACCGTTGTGCTTCAGAACGGAAGCACCCAAGTCTATTCTCTTCCTCCAGCTGTACGAGTGGGGTACCTAAAAACCAAAGTGACCACCCAAGCGAACAGGAATATATACAAGAGCGGGATGAGTCTTCTTCCTCTATTTAATCCCAAATGAAGGATGAAATACAAACCTTCTACCCTTTCAAAGCGGAACCTTCTACCCTTTCAAAGCGGCAGAGAGGAGGAAGCACTCGTTGGTACTCACTTTATTGGCTTCTGCCTTTCCTGAAACATTAAAAGCAATAAATTTGTGTAAAAGGGAAAGGGCATTATCCCTAATGAATCCACTAGGGGTTCCACTTGGGTTCCAATTATAGAGCCCGGTAAGTTCATACCAAGCAGCTGCAGGGTTAAAATCTTTAGGGGTTTGCGTAGCTGCTCCCCTCGAAGAAGAAAAACAAAATACCAAATGCATCACAGAACGAGTAACATGCACATTATTACCTAAAAGCCTACAGTGGAAAGAATTATGACCATCTCCAAATGAAAATGTAGAAATCATTTCATAGGTCAAATCTACATAACCATCTAAACTATCACTATCCGCAAGCTTTAAAAGTCATAATGTTTTCAAATATGCACGCAAGTGAGATCGAACATTCAATCTAGCTAATAAGCCCCAATCATAATTGTAACCATAATTGAAAGGCAAAGCTCTTAAACGTAAATAGATTTGACCTTTAATTGGTTCATAGATCGGGAACTTGCAATTGTAGAAGTTCCGTTGAATGTTCTCTCTCGGAGCTTCGGGTTGCTCGTTAGGAAAAGGTGAGAATAAGGAAGTAGGGAAGTGAGAATAAGAGAAGGGAAGTAGGAGAAGGTGAAGGGAAGTAGGATAAGCTATGGTTTTCTTCCTTTCTTTTCCTTTTTTTTTTCACTTCCTTCCCGACTTCCTTCTTATCGGATCATTCCTACAACATGATGAGCTCAAATTAGACTTCCTCAACACGCTAAAAGCAAAATAACTAAACTAAAATCAACAAAAGCAAAAATTAAAAAGTAAACGTGGGTTGCCTCCCACAAAGCGCTCGTTTTATGTCGTGAGCTCGACACCTTTCAACTTCCTTCAATGATTTGCATCATCGAGAACTAGAGCCTCGATTCCTCTCTTTTGCACTTCTCCCTCTAGATAATTCTTCACTCTGTCCATTAACCCGAAACTTCTCCTTAGTTCTTGGGTTAAGAAGCTCAACTACACCGTATGGATACACCTCCGTAATCTCAAATGGGCCACTCCAACGGGATTTAAGTTTTCCCGAAAAGAGTCGGAGTCGAGAGTTGAACAAAAGGACTTTCATTCCCGGCTCCAAATGCTTTCTCAAGATCTTTCGATTGTGGAGCTTCTTGACCCTTTCCTTGTAAATACGGGAGTTCTCAAAAGCTTCATCCCTTAGCTCCTCAAGTTCGGACATTTGCAAGAAGCGTTCTTCACCTGCACGGAGCATCTCCATGTTTGTCTCCTTGATGGCCCACATGGTCTTGTGCTCAACTTCAACGGGAAGATGACATGCTTTTCCATACACCAACCTATAGGGACTCATACCAAGAACCGTTTTAAAAGCGGTTCGGTATGCCCATAAAACATCTCCCAACTTCGTAGCCCAATCCTTTCTAGTTGGTTTCATTGTTTTCTCTAGAATACCTTTCACTTGTTTATTGCTTGTCTCCGCTTGCCCGAATGTTTGAGGATGGTAAGGAGTTGCCACTTTATGTCTGATGTCATTCTTCCTCATCAACTTCTCAAAGAGTTTGTTGCAGAAGTGCTTGCCTCCATCGCTAATAATTGCCGTTGGAAATCCAAATCGGTCAAGGATATTCTCCTGCACAAACTTCAAGACAACATTAGCATCACATGTCCTTGTGGGGATCGCCTCAACCCACTTAGACACGTAATCTACGGCAAACAATATATACTCAAATCCATGAGAATTAGGGAAGACCCCCATGAAATCGATTCCCCAAACATTAAAAATCTTTATTACAAGATTATTGACTAAGGGCATCTCATTTCGTCGGCTAATATTCCCGACCCTCTGACACCTATCACACGAAGAATATAATGAATGTGCATCTTTAAACAAAGATGGCCAATACAAACCCGATTGAAGGACTTTGAAAGCGGTTTTACGACCTCCAAAATGTCCCCCACACTCTGCTTCATGGCAAAATGACAACACGCTCTATTGCTCTTCTTCCGGCACGCATCTCCTAATCACCTCATCCTTTACTAAACGGAAAAGGTAGGGATCCTCCCAATAATAATACCTGCAAGATCAAAGAAATCTTGCCTTCTCCTGCGAGGTTTGATCATCACAGAGTTTATCCACGGCAAAAAGTTCACAATGTCGGCATACCATGGGAATGAAGACCCAGACAATACATGCTCATAAGGAAACTCATCAGAAACTTTATCATGCTTGAAAACAATCAATGAGTCCTTAATGTTTTCTAATCTCGAAAGGTGATCAGCAACAGGGTTATCACTCCCTTTCATATCCTTAATTTCCAAATCAAATTCTTGAAGCAATAGAATCCACCTAATCAATCTGGGCTTAGCTTGAGATTTGGTAAGCAAGTACCTAAGTGCTGCGTGGTCACTATGTACAACCACTTTCCACCCTATGATGTAGGATCTAAACTTATCCAAGGCAAATACTACTGCAAGCATCTCTTTTTCAGTAGTAGTGTAATATATTGTGCATCATTTAAGGTTAAACTAGCATAGTAAATTACACGTAGCATGTTATCCACTCGTTGTCCTAGAACAGCTCCTACAGCAAGGTCAGAAGCATCACGCACTATCTCAAACGGTTTTGACCAATCAGGCGACACAACAATAGGAGCAGATATGAGTTTTTCTTTCAAAGTATTTAAAGCATGCTTGCACTCATCATCAAACACGAAAGGAACATCTTGAGCAAGTAAACGACACAAATGTTGGCTTATCTTGGAAAAATCCTTAATAAACCTCTTATAGAAACCCGCATGCCCAAGAAAACTTCTTACCCCTTTTACATTCACAGGTGGGGGTAAGGTTTCAATCACATCAATATTAGCCTTATCAACGCCTATTCCTTTCCTAGAGACGACATGACCTAACACAATGCCATTAGTAACCATAAAGTGACTCTTTTCCCAGCTAAGAATAAGGTTACTTTCAATGCATCTCTTTAACACAAGATCAATTTTCTTCAAGCAATCATGAAATGAATTACCAAAAACAGAGAAGTCATCCATAAACACTTCAATGAAATTACCAATCATTTCAGAGAAAATTGAAAGCTTGCACCTTTGAAAAGTTCTCGAAGCATTACACAAGCCGAAGGGCATCCTCCTATAAGCATAGGTACCGAACGGGCTAGTGAAGATTGTCTTTGCTTGATCTTCCGGAGCTATCGCCACCTGATAATAACCAAACAAACCATCAAGAAAACAATAGAATTCATGCCCAACTAGTTTATCAAGCATTTGATCAATAAAGGGTAAGGGAAAATGATCCTTGCGGATAGCCGCATTATGTTTTCTATAGTTGATGCACATTCGTCAACCAGTAGTAAGCCTAGTTGAAACCATCTCTCCCTTCTCATTAGTCATCATCGTGATGCCACCTTTCTTTGGTACAACATGAACGGAGCACACCCATTCACTCTCAGCCACCAGATAGATCAATCCTTCAGCAAGAAGCTTAAGGATTTCCTTCTTTACTACCTCCATCAGGTTAGGGTTCAATCTCCGTTGGCCATCTCTGAATGGCTTCGCTCCCTCTTCAAGAATAATCTTGTGCATACACGTTGATGGACTAATCCCTTTGATGTCTGAAAGGCTCCAACCAAAAGCTTTCTTGTTCTCCTTCAAAACTTCCATAAGCTCCTCTTCTTGCTCCTTAGTCAACTCAGCGAAAATAATCACTGGTTTTGCTTCTTCGTCCTCCAAAAAGACATACTTAAGGTGCTTAGGAAGCTCCTTAAGTTATAACGGGCTGCTCAATGGCTCCTTCACTTCTTCACCTTATACGACCTCCATCACCCCCACACTTGAGTCGAGGATTAGGTCCTCCTCTCGATTGTCTGCTATCTCATCATCATCAGAATCTTGCAAAAACACCTTCTCGACCAAGGTATCAATAGCATGAATGAAATAACATGTATCAGATATATTTTGTACATGATGAGTGGATATTTCCCTGACAGACAAGGAAATAGTTTCACCTAACACAGTCATTTGAAGCTTCCCATTTTTAACATCTATAAGTGTGTTAGTGGTTGCCATAAAAGGTCCATAAAAGAACAGTGTGCTCATTTCCAGACTCATGTACCTCACCAACATCAAGAACAACAAAATCAACAGGTACTATAAGATCTCCTACTCTAACCAGGATATCTTCTATAATTCTTTTTGGGTACCTAATTGACCTATCTGCAAGCTGTAACGACATCCTAGTAGGTTTCGAGTTACCTAATCCCAATCTTAAGAATATAGAATAAGGCATCAAATTTATACTAGCCCCTAAGTCTAACATGCCAGAAACAGACTTACCATTACCAAGTGAGATTTTAATCACAGAACTACCTGGATCCGTGTGCTTTGGTGGAAGTTGATGCTTCAACACTGCACTTGCTACTTCTGAAACCATGATCTTCTCGTCTTCAACAAAACGCCTCTTCTTGGATGCAAGTTCTTTGAAGAACTTAACATATGCTGGAACATTACGGATCACATCTAGGAGAGGAAGGTTAACATTAAACTTTGAGAGCATCTTATAGAAATCCAAGAACTGCTGATCTTGCTTCTCATTCCTCAGTCACCCCAAAAAAGGAATAAGAGGTTTATAAGGATTGTGGCCTTATGTAACTCGCATTCTTTTCCTTTCTCTTTAGAAGGGGCTAATATGATGATCTCCTCTTCAGGAGGAGTTACTAGAGTGCTATCTGCTTCCTTCTCATTTTCAAATTCATCATCCGGCATTTGCACCTTGTTATCTACAACTCTTCCACTCCTCAGCACCATCACTGCCTGAGCTTGCTTGGACAAGCTCCCTTACTGTCCTAACTAGTTGCCCGACTTGAGTCTCAATCCTCTTCATAGAGGCCTCCACTGTCTCAAACCTCTGATGAGTTGCTTGAATGAATTTGTTCAAGTTATCCTCAACCGATGATTTTTGAGGACCTTGAGGTGGAGCTTGGTGCTGATGTGGCTGTGAGAAGTGTTGCTGTGGTTGTTGGAATTGCTGGAACCCTTGATGAGGTTGCTTTTGCTGCCCTTGTGGTGCTTACTGCCTTCACGAGAAGTTTGGATGATACCAATACACTGGGTTATAGGTATTAGAGTATGGATCGAACTTTGGGCGCTGTTGGAAGTTTTGGAGAGCATTCACTTGCTCCTCATGCTCCAAATGTGGTTCGTATGCAACAGTGCAAACATTGGCCCCGTGGCTAAATTCTCCACAGATCCCACATGTTTCATTGCATACACTCCTTCTCGGTTGCTCATCCGCAGTTCGGATGGCCTGTACCTGCCTAATGAGTTCCGCCAACTACCTCACCATATCGTTACTCGAAGATGCTTCATTAACCTTCTTCTTCGGACCTCTGGAGCTCCTTTGCTGTGAGTTCATAGCCATGTTCTCAAAGATTTCGGTCAACTCCTCAGCTGTCCGGTTCCCAGTATCACCTCCTGCAACATTATCCACCATGTATTGGAAATTCTGGTGGAGGCTCTCGTAGAAAAACTGGTTAAGCAGCTCCGGAGATAGATTGTGATGAGGACACTGCATATGTAGAAACTTGAATCTCTCATAAGCCTCGTGAAGAGACTCACCTTCTAATTGCGTGAAAGTCACTAGTTGAGACCTCACTTCTTGCGTCTTTTGATTTGGGTACCACTTTGACATGAAACGCTCGGACACCTGATTTCAGTTTTGAAGTTAATTCGGAGCTAAAGACATACACCATGTCTTAGCTCGGTCCTTCAGTGTGTACGGAAAACACCTCATCTTCAACTGATCCTCAGTCAAACCTCCTAGGGGGAAGGTCTGAACAATGGCATAGAACTCCCGGATGAAGTTCAATGCCTCCTCTGCAGGCATACCGTAGAAGGAAGGAAGCAGGTTGAAATGGATATTCTTGAGCTCGTAGTTCCGAGCTGCTTGTCCCAACACAATGGGTGATGCTGCTGCTCCTATCACCGGCCGAGCAAGATCTCTCATCTGACGAGCCACCATCACTGTATGTGAACTAGTATCACTCCAGTCGTCATCGGAATCCTGTAAAGGTGTGCTCTCCGAATGATCAGACTGGTATCCCAATTCCAAGACTTGACCGTTTTCAACCTCCTCTTCCAGGTTGGCTGTTTGTAACTCTCTCGTGCGATGAAAGTTGTCTAATACGGGTGTCAATCTTCTATTCAGACTTCAGCATCCGTGCATACACTACCTAGCACCACAAAAGAAAGCAGTCAAACGCAACTTGCAGTTGAAAACTCCTACACAAAAACGAAAAGCAAAAACAAACTGACGAAACACAATAAAAACAAAAAAACACAAACACAACAATTGAAGGAATAAACAAACACACCAAGTACTAATAACCAAAATGCATATAGCCTTCCCCAGAAACGGCGCCAAATTTTTTTCGACTAAAAACGTATCTTAAGTTAATTAAACTAAAGTTATAATACGCATTAGCCGACCCAAATGTCGAATCTCATGGAAGACTATGCAGGGCTTTAGTATACAAGCACTTGAACGAAGTAAAACTAGTTCTTAACACTCTAAATCAGATTGAAGAGATAATATTTATCTAAGTAATAAAAAGCAAATAACAAGGTACACAAATGGATTAAGAATAGGGTAAAGATCATCTACAATCTATACTTAATGCTCGTTCAATCAACCTCATGCTTTTAATAAGATTCTCCTAAGTTGATTAGCTAATCACTTGCGTGTTCTTAAAGCTAATCGATGATTATAACTCACGTGCCCAAATCACAGTTAAAAGAGTATCAACTTCAAAACACGATTTCCCTTTTTACGATTCCGATTATAAGGTTTGGTTGTTTAATTAAGAAAAGAGATGTAGAGTAATTCATCAACTAGTTCTACATTTAGAGCATACATGTTGATCAAGCATATAAACTCTTAAGCACATATTAAACAACCAATTAAAGATCGAATCAAGGCATCAAGTACTAGATTGAGATAATCAAACCCTAGAGAAGATCTAGTCAACCATAAGTGGAGAAAAATCCATAGAAAGATAAAGGATAATAAAATTACTAAGAATCTTCACAATCTAAGTCGGAAAGTGCTCCAATCCACTTGAATTACCAAGATCTACCTACTAAAGCAATAAAAATGTCTTTCTAAGAGTTTAGTATTCGAGTACAAGTTAATCTCCATCTAAAAGACGCCAAAAAAAATTAAAACAACGTCTAGACCCGCCAGCCAGCGGCCGTTGGGAAGCTAGTGGTCGCTAGCTTTGAGACTCAGGCGCATTTTTCCTGTAGGGCCAGCGGCCGATGTGTTCCCAGCGGTCGCTGGGCCCTGCCCTCTGAAGATCTTTGGCGTTTCACCGTATCGGGCGCCGGGGTGCCAGGGGGCGCTGGCTCCATACTTTGTTTCCTCGTCTTGGTCACTCTTCTCGTGCATTCCTCAGTCCTTCCCGCTCCGCTCGGATTTGCATAGGTGGCATACGAGACACGGCTTCAAGCTTCATTTTCCTCTCATTTTGCTCATCCTAAATCCAAAACATGAAAATACTAGAACGGCGTAAAAACGAACTAAACTCAATACGAAAACATCAAAACTATGACCTAGAAACGACAACAAAATGAGCAAAAACGCAACAAAAACACACTAAACAGTTAAATTGTTGATTCGAAATTCTATTTTCGTCGTGGTAATTAAGACGGTTGACGGTTCGAAACAGTTTTTGATTCTAAAATTATCGATTTGTTTTGCAACCGCCATAAAATATACTCCTTCTGTCTCATTAGTTATAAATCTATTGAACCAAAATTGTGAGTGTTTTATTAACCTTTTAGCCATAAATAATGGGACAATGAGAGTATGTGTTTTTACATGAATTTACAAGGTTCAAATATAATATTATGAATCATAAACAATTATTTTATATAATATAAGAGATAAAATTGAATTGGACGTAAAATAAAGAAACCGCTAATTCACAGTTCAAAATCATTAGAAGTGAAACACAATTGTCCCAGACATGATTATGGTTTAAAATCGAATTTTTGAAAATGCTTATGAATCTCGAAACTATTCATTCTTGTGGTTACAAACCTTTTAAATACCTTTATATATGTCATGGGACGCAGAAAAAATCGGTAGTAGGGGCTATGTTTCCGTATACAAATTAAAAAATAAATTTTATTATAACTCAAGTTGTTGGAGGATCTTTTCCATAACTATTTATTAAAATACACATAATTCTACAATTTTATAACAACAAAAAATATTAAATTTTTTATTTGGCAGGTGTTTAAGTTCTCCCATAAAATTTACTGGGTCTGCCCATAATGGTTCCCCAGATTGACCTCTATCTTATTATTATTATTAATTAATTAATTAATAATGAAACGAGAATAATTAAATTATATTTCTCTTTGCATACAATAATTATATATAATTCGTAATAAAATTGAAATTGAAGACATAGTTGTTAATTGTCTTGGATTAGAGATTAATCCACAACAAATAAATAAGAATGGAGTATGAAAGCTCCAAGAAGTTTGGAGATCATACATGTTCTACAAAACTCAAATGTAATCACAAGCATCTAAGCCTTAGTTTCACAGATCGGAACCGGCAAAACAAGACCGGAGAGCGGTTGGAGTTCTCCGGGGAGACACTCCGACACTCAAGTTAGTGTTTTGTAGATTGGAGAGTAGTTTATGTGTTATGTGTTGCAAATGTATGAAGAAGAGAATGACGTAGCTAACGATAAGAAAGAAAATGAATGAGGTATATATAGTATAAGATATAAAGGGCATGAAAGTGATATTACCATGATAACAACCTTTGATTCAGTTAGAAATCTTCTCCAATCACACAACTCCACGTCATTAAGGGACCACATAAAGGTTATAGCCCTTTCATTTAAGTAATCATTTTTCAGTACATATGCGAGACAAAACCTGACATGTGTCAGTCCACTGTTCACAATACAATTCTCGTTCAAACAGAGCTCCAGATCCTCAGAGTATTCAGACCTTCTCATCGAGTCTTATATAATCACCTTGTAAAGGAACTTAAGTGCTTTAGTTGAGCTCTGCTATCCAGAGCTGGTCTTCTCTTGATAAAGCATAACAATTATTCCTAAATGACCTCTGAAGGACGAATCTCACAGATCTGAATACATTTTATTCTCCTGATTTGGTGAAAACGTAGCATAAAGGTCCTCTAATATTTTCTAATTATTTAATGGCTTGTACTACAAGTCATGCTGATATTCCTCCATATCTACTTCTCCACCCATAAAGTCTCAGAGGAAACTATTAATCACCTTTGAGAATTAGACCTACAAGTTGAACAACTTTAACTATTTTGAAAATATCTTTCTCTTTTCCCGCTTCAAATAAGGGTAAATTTCATACTTTCTACTCTCTAGATACGTTAAAAACTGAATAACCATTTAATGTCTGTCCCCTCGGCTGTCATTTTCAAATCATACAACTGTTACCATACTTTTTACGCTACCTTATGGTTTTCCCGCCTTGGGAAGACCAAACGCCTTATTATTTGGCCATCAGATGGAAATTAAAGAATGAATCTGAGACTTACACGTATTACGGCTTCTTAATCACCACCTCTATTAATACCATATGCATGAGGCTTGCTAGACTTTTTTACGCGCCTATTTCTTTTTACTTTTTCCTTCTACTCTCGTTATTCCTCTTTTCCAGTTTTTTGACATTATCAAGGTATAAAAAATTCTCCACTCCAAGTCTTCATTTCATATTATAACCTACGCCGCTCTTCTCATCTCCAAGCAGGTATTTTGCTTAATCTTTCCTTTTTTTTTCCTTGTTGGAAATGCCAGGACCCGATATAAGGCATTTTCCCCCTTCAACAACTACCAAAGATACTTTGTGTTCTTTGAAAAAATTATTAAGGAAAACTGGGATTCGTATCCCTAAGACGGATGAACGTTCGAAAAATGTAGTTTTTCCTTCAGTAATTTTGTGAAGGAAACAGTTTGAGGGAGGCTTGCGCCACCCAGTTCCCCCTTTTTTCTTTGACGTTTTTACCAAGTTTGGTGTCCTTTTCAACCAACTAAACCCAATGTCCATAAGAAAAGATACCTTCTTCCATATCTTTTTATCAATTTTTGGCTTTGAAAACACTGCAGAACTATTTTTTAACCTCCATCGTTTAAAGAAAAACCCACCCTTTATCTATCTTTCACATGTTAACCATAGTGAAATATATGGAAAATATAAAAGTCTTGATAAGGGGTGGTACAATGAGTACTACATTGTTACTCCTCCAGAAAATGACGCTTCGGGATTTCCCGTTTTTTCCATTGCTCAAGGATCTATCTTTTGTCCATTTTGATCCGGGCGGGTCTGACATCTCTGCCGCCACTGCCACTCAACTTCAAAATATAGTTAACACCTCCTTACTTCATTCTCTTGTTATTCCCTTTACAAAAAATTTCTCTGTTCTCTCCTATCTTGATCTACATCCCAGCCTTCCGTGGGATCCTTCCATGGGTATAAACTCCATCCCTTTTTCCCCCGGTCCTTGAAAATCTATAAAATGTGTTCTTATTATTATGTTCTTGTTATGTATAGATATGAGTGCTTTCGAGAAGTTAAGTAAGGCAGCGCACGCCAGGTCTGCGCAATTCATGACAACTCGTTCTGCACGAAAAGCAGAAGCCCTTGCTAAGGGAGCAAGTGGCTCGCTCTCCGTAATACCTCCATTCGATCTCGAAGAACCTAACACCTCAGCTGATCAGAGTTCAACTCCGACTATTCTGCGGACTCTTCACACATCTGTTGCTCAGAGTTCTACCTCTACTGATTTACGCACTCGTCAGATATCAATTGCCCAGAGCTCTACTCCGTCAGAGCTCCGAACTCCTCGTTCCTCCTTAGCGAGGTCTACCACACCAGCATTCCCTAGTCATATTGTATAATTCTTCTCCTCCTATTTATGTTTATTGTGCTCTTAACTACTCTATCAGCCATTTTTACATTTACTCATGCTTTTTTAAAAACTGTCTCTGCTGACTTTGCAACAGATCTTGTAGCTATTTCAACTCTTCCTATTCCTCCTCCTCTTCAACCCGGGGTCAATCCAATCAAAATTAAAATTCGTACTCCTGTCCTTTCTATCCCTGAAAGCCCCACTTCCTCTGCTTCTAAGAGGAAGAATATAACTCCTATTTCTGTTGGCCATTCGAGCAAGAAATCCAAGACCTCTTGTCCTTCTAAAATGATTGAGATAACTTCTGCTTCTCCATCTCCCATGTTGCTTCCTCACGAAGGTCCTACTCCTTCCTCCTCCATCCCCCCAGAGCATCAACAATGGCGAGTCATTGATGTCGTTCGTGCCTTGGACATTTCTTATCCAAAATGGAGCTCTACTACTCTCACCAATCAGAGGCCCTTGGTTGAATAATATGGCTCCCACCTCAAAGTGTCAGGAAATGAAAGAGCCCGTCTTCTAAACTCTCTAGTTAGAGAAGAGGATTAGACAAGTTTGCTCTCGCTCCCTAGTTCCTCTTTGGATCATCGAGCTGCAAAGTACGAGCTGCAGGTATAGCTAATACATTCGTCAGGACTTAACACTCCCAAATCCCCTCTTTATTTCCTACTTTAATCATTGCCTTGGGTTGTCATAAACACGCTTCTTATTATTGCTTAGGCCAGAGCTTGTCGGGCCACTCTCAGTAGCCGAGCCTAGCGGTTTGATGAGTCCCAACGTGTTTTTAACACCTCTGAGAAGGAGAAAGAGCTCTTGCGTGAGCAACTTGAGAGCCTTTCCCTTCTTCAGAAGAAATTCGATCATTTGCAATCGAGCCTTAAGGCTCTAGAGGGGAGAAATGTCGAGCTAGAGGCAAATAAGAAAAAGGCAGAGAATGAGATGAGAGAGGTTCAACAACAATTGGAAAAGGAACGTGCTGCTCATCGAGTGGAACTCCAGAATGTATCCTCTGAATTTTTCAAAAGGGGATCAGCGAGTGCTAATCGTCGTGCTCGTTTTAATGGCGAAAAGAGTGGTGCTGAGCTCTGTAAGGATAAAATTCTTGTATCTCCACCAGGTCAATGCTTCCTGCAATGTATAGTCAATGACCTCCCAGAGGCTTACCTACATTCCACCCAGTTTCGTGATCGAATTATAGAGCCTCTGGCCCATTGGGCATTGGTAGCAATTTCGGAAATGTGTGATCAATTAGGAATGTCTGATAAAATGGGGGAAGTGAGTATAGATCAAGTCCTGCAACAGCTTCTGGCGGACCCTCCAACACTTGAAAAAGATCCAAGCCATGATGACAACTTCCTTGGCACTTAGATGTTTTGAGACATGGTGCGCATGAATTTCTTCACGCCAATCCTACCTTGGATGATTCTAACCCCTCTTGGGGTTCAATTCCCTTTCCTGTGTTAATCTTTGAAAAAGATAAATCCGACAAGGTCTCCCGACTATTGACTGGGGTATAATAGCCTTTACTATTCTAATATTAATTCATTTTATTGTGTTTTTTGTATCTTACACTTATCTTCCTTCTTTAGCCACAGGTGGAAGGGAAGTACCCTGCTTTATTTCAACTCTTTTAACTACTTAAATACTGAACCCCTAGTATCCATGGCTTTTCTTTCCACGAAAACAATGGACCTCGTATTCGCGTGCCTCCACCTACCAGCATATCCGAGAAAATTTTACAAGAGGTGGCGGAGGAAGATGGAACCAAAGAGACCCAAACCGAGGATGGGGCAACCAAGGTGATTGCAGAGAAAATTTGAACGCAAATAGCTAATATAGAGGAAGAGGTCCCAATAACCGTAAATGAGGAGGCGAGTCAAGCCGCGCGAAGTAGAGAATGTAATCTTTGGAGAGGTCCATGTTGTAGGTTCTGCAGCGTTGATGCTCCAGAGTGATGTCAGCAAAGTCTCTACTCCCCCAGCGTCCTAATTTTCAAATCTTGTTCACCGATGTTTCTAAACAATATTTTAGTCTTATGTTTTCCAGATAATTTGTACTCCTGTTACTTTAGATTTTGCAAAGCTCAACTTTGCTTTTTGGTTTATATGTTACTTTTTCATTTGACATATTTATTTATGTGTTTCTTGGATGAGCTTTTAATCCCGGCTAGATAATTGTGCCACTAATAAGGCAGCCTCATTTATTATTGCATCCTCCCAAAGATTCTTATCTTTCTCTAAATATGAAAACAAACATTAGTCTTTTTTCAGAAGTGTCTCGTCAATCGATTCACTGCTCTCTTATGTTTATGTTAGCTATAGCCTGTCACCTAACATATAGCCTGCCAATGTCCACTCAACTTTTAAAAGTTGCGATAAATGTCAACAACTTCTCATCTTCCTCTTTTCTATAAATATCACTATCTCTCTTTCTTCATTCTCTTCTCGGTATCTTGTTTTTGTCTTCTCAAATTTTACCCTTGCACATATCCTAATAGTATGGCCTCATCTTCCGAAATCCTAAAGAGAATGGCTCGAGATAGGTTGGCTAAATCTTTAGCCAAAAAATCCCAGAGTGAACAAGAAATGGAGACTAAAAAATGTGAGATATCAGCTTTTATGCGTCAGGTCAGTTAACTTGAATGATTGTTGCGATCATCCAAGGCCCAAGTTCGGGTTTAACAAGATGTCATCAAAAATCTTGAAGTTGCTCTTGAAGAAGAGCATGTGAAACATCAAAACGCGTTACAACAAGTAGTGGCCGAAGCGTTTAACCGAGGTATAACATCTGATAGGAAACCTCAGAGCCAACGAGCCTTCTCCCAAGGGGAGAAAAAAGGTGCTAGGTTGTGCCGGGAGCATATTCTCCTCTATCCATCGGGTGAGCGCCTATTGTGCCGACTAGTAGTTGATCTTCTTGAAGCCTATCTTCATTCGAATGACTTTTGTGAATGCATGGCTGAACCATTAGCTACCTAGGTTATTGAAGCTATCATGGAAACCTGTGAGCAATTAGGACTGGCTGACCTATGGAGCGAAGTTGATGGGGAAAAAGTACTTTCTCGCATCCTCGATCATTTCTCCAGCATGGAAGTAGACCCCCAGCCTGCTGACGAACACCTCGGTTTCTATAGGTATTAAAGCAGGGGGCTTAGGAATTCATCAATGCTCCTCCCTCTTTCGGCCATTGGGAAATCCCAACGGACATGACTTACATGCCCGTGCTTCCCCACAACCCTGAGAAAGTTTCTCGCGTGACCCACCTTGTGGGCTGGGTAATTTTTACACTTTGCCTCCTTATTATTATAGCTATCATGCATTCAAGTTTTGTGCTCTTTTCTTTCTCCCTTTTGATTGTTATTATTATTTTTTAGAGAAAACGCAAAGTCAAAGGGAAAAGTGAAGCTTCTGGTTCTGGAGCCGGTGATCGTGGATCTGAAACCTGAACCTTTCAAGCTCGCATGGTTTTTCTAATGCTTATTCTGATATTTTCCAAACATTGCACAATCATTTTACTCTTTTGTTCATAAGACATTCTATATATTTCGGCATGTAAATTATAATGCAGGACTGTGCCACTTTGTTTATAATATTATTTGCTCATATAACCTTTAATCAGACGTAGACTCATAATAAATAGAAAAACGATAGGATCCTTGATTATATAAATAGTTCAAGAAAATTCCATGCACCTCTTGTGTTACAACCCAAAAACTTTTAGCAAAATATGTTTCCGTTGCGTGACAATTCTATTACACATAGAATTTCTTTAGCGTAGTAACATTCCATGGCCTAGGTAAGTCCTTTCCTTCGTGATCTATCAAGCGATGTGCCCCTCCACACAGAACTTCCTTTAAGATGAATGAACCCATTTCGGCTAAGGTTTACCTATGGGCCTTAACGCGTCAGCTCTGCGAAGCGCCAAGTCCCCCTTGTCAAACCTTCGCTTCTGAGCCTTCCTATTGTAAATACTTTGAATTTGCCTCTTGTAGAGCTCTATTTTCAAACGGGCTCTTTCTCTTCTTTCTTCGACGAGATCCAACTCTTCCCCTAAGTTTTCCTTAATAGAGCTCTTGATAGTTGAAGATTTTGAAAAAGCTTCTCCCGTGGAGGTTTTCGGGCTAGTTCCATAAGACCATAAAACCGAGTCCAATTCCTCTACCCATTTTCCTCGTGCTCCCTCTAGCTTTGTTTTTATTCCATCTAGCAAAGTTCTATTGGTTACTTCCACATGTCCATTGGCTTGTGGATGAGCCACCGATACAAATCTTTGCTCGATTTTCATCTCTTTGCACCAACTTTGGATCATAAAGCCAATGAACTGAGTTCTGTTATCAGAAATCAAAATTCTAGGAATGCCAAATCGACAACATATATTTTTCCACATGAATTTGCAAATAGTCTTCTCATCGATTTTAGCCACTGGTTCCGCCTCGACATATTTAGTGAAGTAGTCCACCGCTACGATCAGGAAAGCTCTGCCCCCAGAGGCTGTGGAAAATTTTCCGACAATGTCAATTCCCCATTTATCAAATGGGCAAGGCGAGAACAAACTCCCGAGCTACTCTGCTGGAACATCAATCAACCTGGTATGCCTCTGATAATTCTCACATTTCCTTACTCTGTTCTTGGCATCCTTTTCTATAGTAGGCCAGAAGAAACCAGCTCTCAAAACATTACGGATTAGATTCTTATATCATGTGTGACTCCCAGCACATCCCTCATGAATCTCTCGTAGGATATATTCCCCTCGTGCTCTGCCACACATCTCAGAAGAGGATGTGTGAAAGATCTTTTGTATAGGTAATCTCCTATGAGGCAAAAACGCGCAAGCGCTGCTCTTCTTAATGCTTCCGGGCCATCCATTTTCTGTCCCGTTCTTAAGTAATTCACAATTGGAATTCTCCAATCTGAATCACTGGAGATTGGTGCCATTTCCATAGCCAAAGATCTTTGTTCAGCAGCCAAAAGAGTGATTTCTCAGTGCCAAGTATGTTTTACTAAACTGGCTATACGGGCCAAACGATCAGCTTCTGTGTTTTCCCCTCTTGGGATCTGATTGATATCAAACTTGTTCTTTTTCAAATTCATAATTTGATTCCCATACCAAACCATCTTCTCCTCCTTTTCTTTCATACGTGTTGGGCACCCCATGAAGTTGTATTTGTTTTGATGATGTTTCTCGAAACTACACTTTGCTATTTTGGATACTAGAAACCAGGCTGTCATTGTTATCTATTAAGGCTATCTTAAATTGTAATAGAAGCAGATTGTTTTAGTAAATTAAATAACGATCTGTCTTATTCTAGTAAGATACCCTGGACACAATGATTGTTTGAATAACAAGCTTTTCTCTATGTAAGACAGTTGGCTCCTAATGTGGAGTGCAGATCGTTTTCGTATATTAAATAACGATCTGCTCCACATTGTTGCAGCTCGCTGTCATTTATACTTGTTTTTGGTTTCGATTTCTAGAATATCTTTTAACAGATCACAAATGTAAAAGTAGTTTGAAGTTTCAAACTTACTTATAACGATCTGGTTCTCTAGACTAGAATTAGCTAATAGGAAACAAAATATACTTTGAATTCATTACAAGTAGTTGAGGAGCTCGTTCTCAAAATTAGCCCGCTGCTCTTTACTACCAACATATCGTTTTCCACTCTTTACTAAAGGATGAGCAGCTCGTTCCAAAGTCCAGCCAGCTATCAACAGATCATCTCTAGCAAGAGAGGATAAGAAGCTCGTTCCAATTGACAACATTGCAGCTCGCTGTCACTACATGCAAAAGATCGTTTTTCAAAACGAACTGATCATTGAATTCAAAATAGAGAACCAAAGATAGAGGTTCAGCTCGATTGACAAGCGAACTGTCATTACATCAAGATCAAGCTGCTCCTCACAATAACTACGGTGGACTGCCGACATACCTAAATTTGTCACAAGTCAACCACTTGGTGTATTGTCACATCAAAAGCATACTTTAAGGAATGAAGTACGAGAATATCAAAATTCCAGTACGGTGAATCATTCACAGTATGGCAATACACTGGGAAATCGCTTGAAAGGTGGAAGCTACTCTCATTTGGCAGCGCGTGTCTCAACTACTCTGGCATGCATTTAATGCAGCCATTAATGCAATGAGGAAAGGACGTCTTCGTCTCCAACGGATAGTTTCTTCAAAGAGGCTATATATACCACCTTCACCTCCAGAAAGAAGCACGAGAATTCACGCTATTATTCTGCTATTACTCTGCTATAATCTCCAAACTCTCAACGTTCAAAACACTTCCAACCATCAAGAATTCTCAGTAGTGTTTACAATTGTTGAAGGTTTATTTTCTGGAAAAACTATTTCTACAAAACCCCAAGTTAGGATCTAGATTTAATCTAGTTAATTTCTAAGGTTGTAGTTTTCACTCTTAGAAAGAAGATTTGTAATCACAAGACGTTATCTAGATTTGATAATTCTTGTGGCTCGTACTCAATGAGTAAAAAGAAAGGAGAAAGCTAGTAAAGTTTTTGATCTAGATTTGATTGACCCGTGGACGTAGGGACAGTTTATCCCGAACCACGTTAACTGCTTGTGTTCTTTATTTCTTACTTTACTTCATCATCATCTTCTTCATACTCTTGCATTTAAATCTTGGTTGATAATATCTCCAAGAAAGAATACGTTTTCACATTAAAAGAGCATTAACCACCATATTCCGCACACAACTTTAATCAAGTTTAAATTTGCATTCATTATTCTTGATTACTGTTTTTCACGCATAAGGTATTATTTGAGTAAGATTAAATCTTCCTGACAAGAAGATTTGTTTTACTACTCTAAGCTATCTTAGTTATTAAGTGTGCTTAAGCCTTA
>JAPKLX010000251.1:150625-184188 GCA_026898415.1 Leonotis leonurus
CCCCCCCCCCCCCCCATACACCAATCTAGCTCTTTCATGACCAACAATACGTACCCAACACTTGTTGAGAAATAAGTTGAGAATCTGAATATGCTATTACTTCTTGCACCCTGAGCTCTCGCAAAATCCTCATATCTCTAACTAATGCTTCATACTCAGCCTCATTATTTGTTATCTTGAAATCAAACTTCACAGCAAACCATATCTGTTCATTTTCTAGAGTAATGATAAATATTCCCACTCCTGCACCATCCTTGGTAACCGAGCCATCTACATAGACACTCCAGACCTTTTCTTCTTGTGACCTGGTGGACTCTTGTATAAAGTCTGCCAAAGCCTGTGACTTGATTATCACTCTACTCTCAAATTCCACATCATACTCCCCGAGCTCAACCGCCCATTTCACCATTCTTCCGGATAAATCTGGCCTCCCCAAGATTTGCTTGAACGGGAGATTGGTCCTAACCACTACTCGATGAGATAAAATGTAAGGAGCCTTCTCGCCGCCACCATAACTGCTAAAGAAACCTTCTCTATACCCGAATACCTGAGTTCAACCCCTTGTATCATCTTGCTCACATAATATATAGGCTTCTGTTGGCCCTCATTTTCCCTTAAGAGCACTGCACTCACAGAAGCTTCACCTACCGCAAAATATAAAAATAATTCCTCACCCTGTCCTAGTTTAGTAAGCAAAATCAAACCAACCAGATGTTCCTTTAACTCTTGAAACGCCCTCTGGCATTCTTGTATCCATTCGAATCTTGCCCCCTTTCGTAGAACCTTAAAGAAAGGCAAGCTTCGCTCAGCCGATTTGGCAATGAATCTACTCAAGGCTGCAATCCTGCCATTCAGCCTCTGCATTTCTTTCATGGTCCTAGGTGCTGATATATCCAGAATCGCTTGAACTTTAGCTTGGTTAACTTCGATTCCATTGGGTGTAACCATGTAGCCCAAAAACTTTCCTGATTTGACGCCAAATTCACACTTGGCCAAATTTAGCTTCAAACCGAATTTTCTTGCCGTAGAGAAAACCTTCTCCAAATCCGTGGAGTGTGTTTCCTCCTTAAAGCTCTTGACTAACATATCGTCTACATAAACCTGCATCTTACTCCCAATTTGATCATGGAAGACCGTATCCATCATCCGTTGGTATGTTGTGCCTGCATTTTTTAAGCCAAAAGGCATGCTGGTATAACCAAAAGTCCATGCACAGACTCCAAAAGCACAATTTGGGACGTCTGAAGGGTTCATCTTGATTTGATAATATCCCTGGTACTCGTCCATCATAGATAAGAGTTGGCAGCCCGATGTAGAGTCCACCAGTTGGTCGATTCTTGGCAAATGATAATGATCTTTGGGACATGCTTTATTTAAGTCCCTAAAATCATTACACAATCGCCATTTCCCGTTGCTTTTCTCGACCATCACCGCATTGGATAACCAGATAGGAAATTTCACCTCTCGAATGTGCCCTACTTCCAGCAATTTCTTTACCTCATCTCTGATGGCCTCGTCTTTTTTGGGACCAAATTGCCTAAGTTTCTGCTTGACTGGTCTTATCGATGGATCAACATTTAAGCAATGTAACGCGATATCCGTGTTAATTCCTGTGAGGTTTGAAGATTTGAATGCAAACAAATATACATTCCTACGCAAACAATCAATGATCGCTTCTGAATCCATCATATTTGTTCTTATGTGAGAAACATATACCGTCAGATGTGGGTAGAGGTCAACGGTCATGAGCTTTCCACGGGAATTACTTGCTGAGAGGAAGTTTCTTCTGCATCGCTTTCTTTTTTCACTCTCTTTTCCTCACGGCCCTGTGACCTTTGACAGCCCTCGTTAGCAGGCAAAATCTTTTCTTCGCCTCTCTTTCCTTTACCGATTAAAGATAACATTTACTGGAGATATCCTGGCAGCCCACCACCTGACCTATCAGGTCTCCTACTAGAAACTTCATCTTCATGTAATAGGTGGAAACCACAGCTTGAAAAGCGTTCAATGCAGGCCTACCAA
The DNA here is from genome assembly GCA_026898415.1 of Leonotis leonurus. Lineage (NCBI taxonomy): Eukaryota > Viridiplantae > Streptophyta > Magnoliopsida > Lamiales > Lamiaceae > Leonotis > Leonotis leonurus. The sequence continues at coordinate 152,648 of JAPKLX010000251.1, forward strand.
TGATTGCGTTGTAAGCAAATGGGGTATCAACTATAAGTAAAGTGACTGGTCTTGCCATTCGAATCCCCAGTTCGCCCAATGCTAGCATTAGAGTCAGATGTTTGCCTCTGTGCTTAACTGCTTAAAGCATTCAAAGAAAATAATGTTCACAGCACTTCCCGTGTCCACAAATACTCTTTTGACCTCATAGTTCTCTATTCCTACCGTGATCACCAATGCGTCGTCATTGGGTCTCAGCAGAGGTCTAAAATCCTCTGCTCCAAAAGAAACGTTTGGGCATACGAATCTTTCCTGGATTTTCATTATTACTCTTTCCTCAAGATATTTTCCCCCTCTGGCATAAGATTTCCGAGCTTGTTGGAATCTCCAGAGGTTGGTCCACTATAAATCATGTTGATAGTACATCTTCGTTGGACATTTTTTTCAAGCAAGGGGGTGGCTGCTCAGGCGCTTTCTCATTATTATCATCCCTCCGCCTTTTGTAGTCCTGGTCCGTTTCCTTTCACACATATTACAAGAGATGTCCTTCCTTGATCAACTTTTCGATTGCGGCCTTGAGATTGCGGCAATCATTGGTAGTATGACCATAATCATTATAAAATTTGCAAAATTTATCAGATTTTTGATGCCTCAGAGAATCTTTCGACCTAGGAGGAAAGAAAACCCCTGATTTTTTAACCACAATTTCTAAAAGTTTTCTCAGCTCTATTTTCTCTCTCGAAGGGTCTGCATGCTTCAAAGCTTAATCTCCTTTTATCTTCCACCTTTCTCCTCTCGTTTGGGACTCTTCCTTTTTCCTCTGGCCTCTTATCCTTCTTGGGATATATCTGCTTTGATCTCCGGAAGACTCGAGCATCCTCTAAGTGTATGTACTTTTCGGTCTGAGCCAATAAATCCTCGAAGTCTCGTGGTGGCTTTTTTACCAACGAATCAAAGAAAGATCCACTTCTCATTCCCTCCAAAAATGCATGGACTTTGATAGATGCATGAACATCTAGTTTCTCCAACACCGCTAAATTGAAGCGCGTCAAATATTCCCTTAGTGATTCATTCTATTGTTGCTTCATTGTCATCAGGTGTAATGAACCCCTGGTGGTTCTCTTTGCACTGACAAATTGATGTACAAACAATTTCCTCAAATGCTCAAAATAAAAAATGGAGTTAGCATGTAACTACTTGAACCATTGTTGAGTTGGACCAGCCAACGTGGTCAAGAAGACTCTGCACTTCATTCCCTCTGTATACTAGTGTAACAGAGCAATATTATCGAACCTCAGCAAGTGCTCCTCCTGATCACTATTCCCCTTCTACTCCAAACTGACTGGTCTGAAGTTGTTATGCAAAGGGTCTAGCTGGATTTCTTCAGAAAATGGGATATCAGACCTGATCAATTGCATGTGTTTGTGATTCCTCTTTGCTAAAGGAAGCAACTTCTTCGACACATAATGTTCGAATTGAGAATTTTGTTCTGAACATTCCAATGCTACCAGTTTTATTGTTCAATTCTTTGATTTCCTTTCTCATCGCATCTATCACTGTGTCTTGTTTTTCCAACTCCTGTTTTTGTTCTATCATGGTACTCCGTGTTTATAAGCTGACAAGAGAAGCAGTGAGAGGCTTGTAGGTCGGATCATAGATTTCTTCGACCTCTACAGTTTTCTCATTGTGAATTATAAAATCCTCTTTTTGTTCTTGCTCTCTGCGCTTCTGGAGTTCCAAACGACTACTAGGAGTGTCTGGAATTATTCCTGCCTTTACTAAGCTCTGGTTTACCAGGGCTGCTATTTGCAGAGCCCATGCTTCGGGCATGTTCTCCTTAGTTACACTCTCATCTGGATGAGGAATCTTCATATCATCTCCCAATGGTTTCGCCATCCTCTAAAATCTCTTCTCTCTCTTCTCTTCTGAAAGACATTTTTAGATAGATCAGCAATCTTAAAAACCTTTCAGGAATTAACATTTTAACAGCGCAGAGCTCATAAAATCAACAGTCAACATCATTTTTCATGAGGTCTGCAAGGTGTGCCCGGGGTTGCCAGGACTTCCGCAGAGAGGTTCAGACCTTTGCCTATCCGTGTTATGTGTTATCAGGTCTGTCCAATCTAGCTTTAAAGCACAAAGGAAGCCACCAGTTTAATTTCCATCACTGAAGATAGAAATATAAACTTGCAGAACCTCTGGGTGGAGAAAACAGAGAAAAACACGTAACAGAAAGAATACTTTGAGATTTTTGACTTCATCATCAATATTTTACTTAGACGATAGGCTTCATCGCCATGATTTTTACGACTTCAATGTCAATAACCTCGCACTTGGCTTCATCGCCATGGTTTATTTTATCTCTTGGCATTATCGCCATGATGCTGCTCTGTTCTGTGAGCCATTTTTCTTACGATTTCAGCCAAGGAAACAAGACATCAAGATAGGGAATTCGCCTCCTCTTCTTGGCTAAGATTTCCCACAGACGGCACTAGTTGTTGGATTAGAGATTAATCCACAACAAATAAAGGATGAAAGCTCCAAGAAGTTTGGAGATCATACCTCTTCTACAAAACCCAAATGTAATCGCAAGCAACTAAGCCTTGGTTTCATAGATCGAAACCTGCAAAACAAGATCGGAGAGCGGTTGGAGTTATGCGGGGAGACACTCCGACGCTCAAGTTAGTGTTTTGTAGATTGGAGAGTAGTTTATGTGTTATGTGTTGCAAACGTATGAAGAAGAGAATGATGTAGCTAACGTTAAGAGTGAAAATGAATGAGGTATATATAGTATGAGATATAAAGGACATGAAAGTAATATTACCATGATAACAACCTTTGATTTAGTTAGAAATCCTCTCCAATCACACAACTCCACGTTATTAAGGGACCACATAAAAGTTATAGTCCCTTTCATTTAAGTAATCGTTTTTCAGTACATATGCAAGACAAAACCTGACATGTGTCTGTCCACTATTCACAATACAATTCTCGTTCAAACAGAGCTCCAGATCCTCAGAGTATTCAGACCCTATCATGGAGTCTTATATAATCACCTTGTAAAGGAACTTAAGTGCTTTAGTTGAGCTCTGCTATCCAGAGTTGGTCTTCTCTTGATAAAGCATAACAATTATTCATAAATGAGCTCTGAAGGACGAATATCACAGATCCGAATACATTTTATTATCCTGATTTGGTGAAAACGTATCATAAAGGTCCTCTAATGTTTGCCAATTATTTAATAGCTTGTACTGCAAGTCATGCTGATATTCTTTCATATCAAATTGAGTTGAATCCGTTCGCTCCGGCCGAGGGACACATGAATGTGCCACTATTTACGCTCATCACAATTCAAGATTAATTAAGAAATCGCTAAGGTTGGATTATGTAGGATTTATATCTCTCCATATATTATAGATTTAACTCTAGTCGAGTGAAGTAATGGACATTAGTAGTGCTAAAATCCAAGCTTTGAGTTGGCTCATGATGGATGAGCTACGAAAGATACACTGCTATGGGTTAAAATCTAAATGTTAAAATAGTCATTTTATAAAAGAAAAGATAAAAAATAGTTTTTTGAATAAAAAAATATTTAATATTCTTTTACTCCACCATTTTTTTTTTTATTTTTTACAGTGTAATTCAATACAAATTTTAATATATTTTATTTTAATTTTGTATAAGTGTGTATGATGAATGGAATTTGGATTTCATGTATTCAATTATTATTATCTCATATTATAATTTATAAATATAAATTTTTTTTTGAAATATATATTTTTAACCTATTTTTCTATAATATTTTAGATTTTAAAATTTTGAATTTTTTATATTCAAATAACTATTTTAACTTACATGTTGATAAATAGCTCTGGTGAATAATGACAGATCAAAGAAACAATTAATGAAGAGCATCAGAATATTTAATATGATTCAGGAAACTCCATACTTTCACGAACAATCAACGCTAGATCAGTGAATCCATTAACCTTGAATTCTTACTGGTTGAGAAACAGCCACAAGATCAAGTCAAAACTAGACAATATCTCGTGCACGAGTTATGGGTCATGACCCTTCAACGGGGCTCAGTTGTTATCACCTAATTAAGATAAATTTATAAGTTTTCCTATCCTCGCACTAAGTTCTTATAGTGGTAAGTATATGGTCGATCCCACAGGGAGTTGCTGTAAAAAAGAACTGAAATAAAAAAAAATTAAAAAAGTAAAAGTAAAAGATATTTGGCTTGGGCTCAACTTGTTACGCCTTGATCAATTCCTTGGTCATCGGTGCAAGGATTCTCATCACATGCACATGTCGTTGGTTAAAGACAGGTGTATGTTTGAGGTTTTACCTACTATCAAACACATCACTTAGGCAGCCCCCTTCTTAATCGTTACATAGCTGTCAAAGTCCCACCCAACATACCTTTTCAGTCTACAAGATAAAGGTTACCCAATCCCTTCCCCCATTTCCCATACTCTTGCCCAAGTCAAACCTACTGTAATATACCCAAGTGGACATTACCAGAGCAACCCCCCGCAGACACTCCACACTTTTCAGGTGCCTCACCCATGGTGTCTCCATCAACATCACCACATTAATCCCTCTGACTAGAAACACGTAGTCCCAGTCCCTTTTAGAATTTCAGTTCAAATTGCAACTTCACCTTTCCCAAGATTCTACAGGTTGTTATAATATCAAGGGTTTGGCCAAGTTAGACCTCACAATGATAGGTTGATTTTAGCTAAACTCATTTTACCCAAATCATGTATTAAAATTTCATCGACATAAATAAAATAAATGAGAAAAGAAAAGATAAAAGGAAAATGTACTCGAATTAAATGAAGAACGGAAAAAAAATCCATGGAAGGACCAAGCCTAATCAATGCCAATAAATACAATAAAAATAAAAGATGCCCAAAGTCTTCGTTTCTTTCTCTCTTAGACTCTCAAAATATATACTAATAATAAACTAAGAAAAATAACGAAGAGTGTGAGTGGTTCGTGCAGTAGTGGCTCTCCTCCACATACTTCACGTTTTGCTGTGTCTTCATTGTATTTCAAGGTCTTGACTTGTGCTCTGTCTTGCTTAGGATCCAAGTCGTCTTGGATGTCTCTAAGGTTTGTATGGAAGATCTTCATTCCTTCTTGAGCGCATCTCTAGTATCTCCAGCAGTTGACCGCATTGATTCTTTCTTATGTGACTCTGGCATGGTAAATGAAATATGTCTTTCCTTGTTGGTACATCGCGGTTAGAATTTGCATCCATTCCTCCCAAACTCTTGTCAAATCATTCTTTTGCAGCTCCACATTCGCCAGGTGCTCCATCTAAAGAACATAAAGTGTCAGAACAACTTGCCCAAGGTATTGCTCAAGAAACCTCGCCTCTAGGTTTGAAATGTCAAATCCATATCATGCATGGTACATTGTTTTAAGCACATCAATTCCTATCTCAAGGTGTTAACTTTCGGAAATTTGACTCTTTTAGGGAATGTGGTCTGACTTGCTCAAGAATCGTCCCAACTACATGTGTCACAAAAGTGTGTCCTCTCAAATACCAAAACACAAAAACAAAGAAAACAAAACTCGATATACACCTTTTCAAAGCTTAAAAAGAACACAAAAAATAAGATCGTCACCATTACAACCAAAGATCAAAACTAAACCTCCTTACAATTAGGTTTTCTTCTTCCTTCTTCTTCTATTTATTGAGCTTAATACAAATGGGGTAAGGAAGGTTTATAGAAATATTTAACTTGAAGGTACAGCTCTATGTATAGTTTTGGGGGTATTCTCTGAAATATATAATTCTCGGAATGCTAAGTTTAATATTGAAGCTTGAAGAATTCTTGCAGTGTTTTGGTTCTTTTTTTTCTCTCTCTATTCCACCCCCTGATTTTGGAGAACAACTTGAAGTATTTATAGGCACATCATTTGAAAACTAGTTGTTGTAGTAATATTATGATCATTAAATGTTAAAATATTCATTGATGCTAATTGGACTTCTAGTCGTTAGAATTCGTCCTACGTGGCATTTGACATGACATGGTACATGTTAATTGAATCAAATTAGGTATATCACTCCAATCTTAGTGCGCTGCTCGTTGTTGATTTTATGAAGCACATATCGATCTGGTCTTCCTCTAGAATAGGTTGATCAGACTTCACCTTGGCAGGTTGACACAATGATTTGGACCGCTTCCTTTAACAGATTGATCTCTTGGTTTGCTCCTTGAACAAGTCGATAACACGATCTTCACTCCTCCCTAGTAGGTCACCTAATGCAGGTAGACTCTACCTATGAGACAGTCATATTATACTTCATTTGTGCAAGTTCATAGTTAGCATGCTGATGGAAACGTTGACTACCAAATCGATACATCAACTCGTTGTTATAATGTCTTACTTGTAGGAACCAGACATATATATATATATATAATATATTAAGCTCAATGAAGTTTGACTCGATATTAAATTTACGTGGTATTTAATTGAAAATAATTAAATGACCTAAGATCGATCTACGTTGAAATTAGATGATTGTAGTATAATAAATTTCTCGAAATTGATTCCCGGTGACTGAGAAATTATTCTTTAATGTAAGAATTAAGAAATGCAAGAATTAATTATTGTCCCACATTGACTAATGTAAGAACATTAATTATGTTTTTTAAGGTGCCTAATTACTTCTATGTTTGAGTAATTGGATAAAGTCCAAAAATGCGCGTCGCTACCACCACGCTGCGCCGACACCCGTGGGCTGGTTGGGCCCGATTAGGATTGACTTTTGGGCTCGACTCTTTTTGGGCTCAGCTCTTGGGCCTCGGCACGCGGCCTGTATCTCCTGTAACAGCATGTAACGGTCTGCTTCCTTGATGGGCCTTGAATGACCATCAATTCTTCTGGTGCCCCATGGATGGTCTAGCCCTATAAATAGGGTCCTCTGCATGCACTCTATACACGAACACTCTCTGCACACCAACATCTTGCTGCATAGAGTATTGTCCTTCTACTTCTAGAAGCTCTGTCCGAGCCTTGTCCAGTTCGCCAGAGCACGGTCGGTCCGGGGTGCTGCCACCTTTCGAGACGAAGTCATTTCATCTTTGGAGACTGTCCGCCGATTTGAAGGAGCACTACCTTGGTATTTTCAGTCTTGCAGAGAGAGAAGACCTCGACTCGGCTGCCCACAATTTTTATTTTGGTTTCGAATCTGTAATCCTTTCAATCATATTATATCCTCTACTGCTTCGAATCCTGCGAGATTGTTCGGTGGATCCACTTCTAGTGGCACTGTGGGTTGCACTTTCAGTGATTCTAGTGGGTCCTTTCAAGGATCCGGTGTTGGAGCATTTTGGCTCAACAAGAGTGGCTCCCATGTGGCGGTTTCGACACCGAGGATGATGCCTCCTGCTGAGAAGTCTCCAAAGTTTTCTGCAGCTGACTTCAAGAGATTGCAGCAAAAGATGTTGTTCTAGCTGACGACTCTGGGGTTTGCCGGATTCCTTAAAGAGCATGAGCCACCGACACCAAGTGCCCAAGAGACGAGCTTCACCGTGCGGGCAGACTTTGATAACTAGCACAATACAGACTACCTATGTCACAATTTCATTCTGAATAGTCTAGAAGATAGTTTATATAGTGTGTAATCACTCCAATGTAAAGACTCCAAAGAAATGTGGGAGGTATTAGAGAAGAAGTACCGTAGTGATGATGCGGGTACAAAAAAGTTTGTAGAAGCTAAGTACTTAGACTACAAAATGGTAGATTCTAGACCTATCATGGACCAAGTGCAGGAGTTTCAACTCATTGTGCACGACGTCCATGCCGAAGGAATGGTTCTGCCTGACGCGTTCACGGTGGCTATAGTGATCGAGAAGTTGTCTCCAAGTTGGAGGATTTCAAGATCTATCTCAAGAACAAGCGAAAGGAGATGACTCTTGACGATCTTTCGTGAAGCTGTGAATTGAGGTTGATGTGCAAAAGAAAGATCCGAAGGTGAAAGGGCATATGGATGCCAAGGCCAACCTATTGGATTGGGGCATTCCCTCCAAAAAGCGTACTCGTCTAAACGATAAAGGCAAGAGGAAACAAAAGTCATCTTCCCGAAAGTTCGAACACAATTTTCTTTAATTGCGGTTGATCGGTTAACATGTTAATGTTAGGGTTTATATACCTCAAATCATGCTTTATGCTTAGACGATGTATCAGACTTGTTTTCAATTGCACTTAATGAGAATAAATATTTCTATCATTGGTTTGTCTTATTATTGTTTTATATATGAATTGCAAACAAGTCCATTTATTACAATTGTAGAGTGTGTGGTGGATCGATGATCACGGAAGGTAATACAGTCGGCTCCTTTGTAATATAAAGTCACAGTCTAGACAGACTTGGAGAGTCTATTCGGTAAAGACTACGATATCATTTCGATGGGAGAGCTGATCTTAGCCCGCAAAATGATATCGGTATGTATAAGCGGATACACATGCTTTGCGTATACATATTTAGAGGTTTCACAGTGAGATAACTTCTAACATGCTGATACTTAGAACGAGATCTCGGAAATTAATTCATTTCTTAATCTGTGACGATGACATTAGTATATGCGGTTGATTATACGCTGCTTTGATTCATCAACGCTTGCGAGTTTTTCGTAACTCTAAATAGTGATCTTGGGCGGTAGTCATTAACTTAGCCAGAAGTACTCGGCTGTCAGTTGTACAGAATCGCGTCTCGGTGACACGAGTTGATAAATACGCGTGAGGTGTTCAGAAAGGTTTATTACATCAGAAACTCGGTCGGTTGGGAATTTATTCCATTTGTAATATTAAAGGTCTAAACCGGAGCACTCACGAATAAATATATTAATTAATGGATTTAGAAAATCTTAAATGTAGGAAATAATTAATGACAAAAGGGTTACGTCTGTAATTCGAATGAATCAAGATGAGTTCAATATCTATCCTATAGTGAAGTCGATAAATATTTATAATAGAACTGCTCTTTATTGCATTTACATGGAGTAATTAATTGGAGGACAATTTAATTTAAATTAATTAATTTAAGTCTAAAGGTGAGCCAACCAATTAATTAAATTCAATTGGGCCCAAAAGGAGACTTGAAAATTAATTTAATCTAATGATGGATTTGTCCAAGCCCATATTAATTTTGAATATAATTCAAATTTTAATTTGAATTATAGTTGTAACTGCAAGAGATAAAGAGAGTATTATGGTTCTATTATTTGTGATCTAATTCATTCTCCTTAGAAGCCCTATCGTAGCCAACTATGTCTATAAATAGAGAAAAATAAGAAGCCACTTTCTCTCTCCTGAGTCTTGAAATCGGCACCCATAGAGAGGATTTCAACCTCTCTATTTTCGAAAATTAAGAGCATTCTACGCTCCAATTTTTGATCTTCTTTTTCTCTAAATTACTAGATAGATTCCCCCACATGATATTCTAGTAAGTAGATGGAGAATAGGATAGAAGTTCATAGGGTCGATTCGGTGGAGATTCAAGAAGGAGATTCGAACAGCGTGGATTGCGGTTCGATAGCTAGCGATTCAAATCGCTTCTCCACAAGTGGAGGACTTGCGTAGGAGAAGGTATAATTTACATAATTCTGCATTATATTCTCCTATGTGGTTCAAGAATTAATTATTCATATGATTTATTAAACTTATGGATCCTACGTTTTAGTGAGCCCCTTATACGGGTTCCATTAGTCAAAGGACTGCTGTGAACCGAAGGGCAATAGGAAGAAGAAGCACTCTGCTCATGTCACCGAGAAGGAATACGTCGAATGGGATGAGGGTGATCATGCTGCGATGGTCACCAAAGATGTTCACCACGTGGAGAATGAAGGCAGATAGTATATTGATACGGCGCCACCACTCATGTATGTGCCGATAGAAGCAAATTCGTCACATACAAAGTTGTTGAGGGGAGGAAGCTCAATATGGGGAATCAAGCTTCGTCCAAGGTAGCATGAGTTGGCAAGGTGGTCCTCAAGATGACGTCTGACGTCCCAATCATTTTGAAGGAGGTGTTGCATGTTCCTGACATCCACAAGAACCTAGTATCTGGCTCAATTCTAGTTAATAAAGGCTTTAGACTAGTTTTTGAATCTGACAAGTTTGTACTCACAAAGTTTGGAAAGTTCCTTGGTAAAGGTTATCTTACCGGGGGTCTTTTCAAGCTAAATGTAATGGTTGTACGTTGCAAAGTGATTAATGATAATTAAAAGGCATCTTTCTCTTACTTGATTGAGTGCTCTAATTTATGGCATTATAGATTATGACACGTGAATCTAAATGCTATAAAAAGGTTAGCAAACTTGGATTTACTAAAGTTAAATGAAATCAACACTAAAACCAAATGTGAAGTGTGTGTTGAGGCTAAATTGTCAAAACTACCTTTTCATTCAGTAGAAAGGAGCACTAAGCCACTTGAGTTAATTCACCGATGTGTGTGATTTAAAATTTATTCAAACGAGAGGTGGTAAGAAATATTTTATCACTTTCATTGATGATTGCACAAGGTACTGTTATCTTTATCTTCTAAGAAGTAAAGATGAGGTTATTGGAGCATTTATAAACTTCAAGAATGAAGCCGAAAATCAATTTTAGTAGTCATATTAAGATGGTTCGAAGTGATAGAAGGATATAATATGTGGCCCCATTTGAGGAATTATGCAGCAAAAGTGGTATAATTCATCAAACGATGGCTCCTTATTCACCTCAATCTAACGGAGTTGTTGAATGCAAAAATCGAACTCTTAAAGAGATGATGAATGCTCTATTGATTAGTTCAAGGTTTCTCCAGAACATGTGGGGGGAAGTTGTACCTATTGAATAAGATTTCTCTTATGGGTAAGAATGTTACCCTTTACGAGTTGTGGAAAGGAAAGAAACCTTCATACAAATACCTTAAAGTGTGGGAGGTGTTTGGCAAAGGTTGAAGTGCCTTCACCTAAACAAGTTGCAATTGGTCCTAAAACAGTTGATTGTATCTTTATAGGATATGCACATAACAGTAGTGTCTATAAGTTTGTTATCCACAAATCAGAAATACCTGAAATGACTGTGGGAACAAAAATGGAATCAAGGAATGCCATATTCTTTGAAAATATTTATCCTTTCAAAACCAAAGATAAAAATGATGATGGTAGAGCCACAAGTTCTAAACTAGTGTATGAAGGTTCAACATCGCGAAAGAGACCAAGGTTCGATCTAGAGGATATAGAACCGAGATGTGGTAGTCGAGTTAGGACACCAAAAACTTTTGGTCCTGACTTCATGTCGCTTATGTTGGATGAAGAGCCAACAACCATTAAAGCAGTCTTCTCTAGATCGGATGGAGATCGGTGGAGAGAGGCTATACATAGCGAAATTCATTCAATAAGACAAAACCGCACTTGGGTGTTGGTTGATCTGCTGGAAGGTTGCAAGCCTTTAGGATGCAAGTGGATCCTTAAAAGAAAATTTAAAGTCGATGGATTAATTGATAAATACAAGGATATGTTAGTAGTCAAAGGCTTTAAACAAAAAGAATGGTATGATTTATTCGATACCTACTCGTCGTTGACTAGAATAACATCCATTAGGGTGCTTCTCGCGATTTCTTCCTTGCACAATCTCGAGATTCATTAAATTGAAGTTAAGACTAAATTTTTGAATGGATATCTTGAAGATTAAATTTATATGGAGTAACTTGAAGGTTTTGTTGTACCTGGCGAATAAAGGAAGGTATGCAAACTGGTTAAGTCTCTATATGGGTTAAAACAAGCGTCATTACAATGACACTTAAAGTTTGATAATGTGATGTTATCAAATGGTTTCAAGATCAACGAGTGTGATAAATGTGTCTACATAAAAAACTCTAATAATGGATTTATTATAGTGTGTCTTTATGTAGATGATATTTATAATAGAATTACACTTTATTATATTTCCATAGAGTAATTAATTTGAAGTTAAATTAATTTACATTAATTAATTTAAGTTTAAGTTTGACCAAACGATTAATTAAATTTAATTGGGGCCAAAAGTGACTTGAAAATTAATTTAATTAAATTATGAATTTGACCAAGTCAAAATTAATTTTAAATTATTCAAATTTGAATTTGAATAATAGATGAAAACTGCAGGAGATTAAAGTGGGATATTAGTTCTATTATTTGGGATCTTATCCATTCACTTTTGAAACCTAACCTAGTCTAAAATATCTATATAAGGGGATACATAGTTGGCCGAAAATTCTCTCCCTCCTAGTTAGAAAAATCGGCCAACACTCAGAGATTTTATCTCTAATTTTTAAAAAATTTAAGAGTATTCAACGTTCTAATTTTCGTTCTTCTTTTCTCCTAAATTGCTTGATAGATTCGCTCACATGATATTCAAGTAAGTAGACAGAGAATAGGTTAGAAGTTTCTGAGGTAGTATCGAAGGAGATCAAGTGTAGATTCCATCGGAGTGGATTGTTGTTCGTGACTAACGATTCAAATCGTTTCTCCACAAGCAGAGGAGTTGCGTAGGAGAATGTATAATTTAATTATTCTGTAATTATATTCTCCTGTGTGTATTAAATGTATTAAGAATTAATTATTTGTATGATTAGTTAAACCTGTGAATCCTACGTATTTGTGAGCCCCTCATGCGGGTTCTATCACTCGGCACGCGACCTGTTTCTCCCGTAACGGCTTGTAACGGCCCGCTGCTTGATGGGCCTTGAATGACCATCAATTCCTCTGGTGCCCCATGGGTGGTCTAACCCTATAAATAGGGTATTATTATGCATGTACTTTATACACGAAGACTCTCTACACACCAACATCTTGTTGCATATACCACTGTCCTTCTGCATCTAGAAGATTTGTCCGAGCCTTGTCTAGTTTGCCGGAGCTCGGTTGGTCCGCGGTGCTGCCACCTTCCGAGATGAAGCCGTTTTATCTTTGGAGACTGTCCGCCGATTTAAAGGAGCATTACCTTGGTGTTTTTAGTCTTGTGGAGAGAGGAGACCTCAACTCGACTACCCACAATTTCTGTTTCGGTTTTGAATCTTTAATCCTTTCAATCATATAATTTTCGTTGTATTATATTCTCCAGTTTTGTTTGTAATTGAATACTGTAATCCGACAGTACTTGACTTGTTCTATAGTAGGATATATTTAAGCCAACTTCTTAAGACATGAGCGTCCTAATTCCGACAATTTACTTAAAAACACGCTGTACAATCTCATTTCATTGACGCATCATTAAAATGTCTAGGTACAAAAAAAAAGGTTCATAATAATAATAATGTGAACATCACATAAAATGTAGCATCACATAAAATGTACGGTTAACTTTAAAATCATGTTTTGTTAATTTTCATTCCATAATAAATATGTTTGTGAATTGTTTGACAATTGTTACCAGTCTCGCCTCAGTGCCTGCCTCACTTTGTTTTAATTATTATACAAGATCCATGCCGTGAAACCCAACTATAATAGAATTATTTTTGAAATTTAAAAATCAAGATCCTTATCGGACTACTCCTCCTCTCCAAAAAAAGAATTTTAGTAATATAAAGAAAAAAAAAATAGAAAACATACCAAAATGACCAAAAAAGAATTGTAGTAATATAAAGAAAAAAAATAGAAAACGTTGAAATACGTCTCTCTTTGAAAAGGACGGAATAGTAATAAATATTATGAATAAATATTATATTAAATTGAGGGTCGTGAGCATTTAGAGTAATAACGAAAGAAGACAAATTTAGCTAAGCATGAACGTGGTTTGGTAGTAACCATGCAAATAGTCTCATTAAGCATGACTTAAACGAGAAGTAGTTTTGAAACAAGAAGCAACCCACACCACTTGCTTCCTCTTTTGACACGCAACTTTTCCCTCAAACCTTCCATCCTTTTCCACTCTCTCTAGAATTTCTTTTCTTCTTTTTTTTTTTCCTTTCTTATTTTAATTTTTCTTTTTCTTACTATCCCAAAGTATTGGCACTTGTATGACTGCCAAACTTCCAAGTTTTCCAAACATTTAGGCATCAAGCTAAAGCTAAAGAAAGCCAATTACAAAAGAAAAGCAACACCAATACTCTTTATCTTTCCTCTTTAGATAGACACAAACCTCCATCAATCTTGCAGAAGAGAGAAGATCATAAATATATACCAAATTAAATACAATTAGATCCCTTTTTCAAGATTTTATTTTTCAAGATTCAATTGATCTTAGATGGGAAGTATGACTGCAGCGTTGCTCCTCCCATCAAAATTAAATCCCTCTCCATTTACAGAAGAGAAACACTCCCTCCTTCTGCACAGAACTAGAAGAAGAGCCAGAAAGAATAATCAGTCCCTCTTTCCAGTAAGTTCTTTTTTCTTTAATTTTAAATAACATGGAAATTAATCAATAAATTGAATTAAACTTTTGTTGTATGAAATAGGTTGCAAGATTATTTGGGCCTGCAATATTTGAGGCATCAAAGCTCAAGGTTCTGTTTTTAGGAGCAGAGAAAAAGCACCCAGGAAAATATCCAAGAACTTACACACTTACACACAGTGACGTCACTTCCAAGCTCACTCTAGCCATCTCTCAAACAATAAACAATTCCCAGGTAATTAATTAATTAATTATCTAATCTGTATCTGATTAGTATTTCTTTTCAGTTTATTTGGGATTTATTATTTGAAAATATATATTTCTATTATAGTTATTTGAATCTTACAATCTTTTATTGCGGCACCGTCCAATATTCATATGCTCATACTGATGATGAATATACTACTTTTCCTTGATCTGTGTCTGATTAGTATTTTTTTCAATTTCTTTGGGATAGTATTATTATTATTTGAAAATATATTACTATTTCAATTATTTCAATCTTCTCTTTTAAAAATTAGATTACATTAATCTTGGATATTAACCTCACTACCACTAGGCTAACATCGTGGAATATTCATATACTCATGATGGTTACATCACTCATCACTGTATGTTTTTAGAATATAGGTACGTCGAATATTCATATACTCATGATGGTTACATCACTCATCACTGTATGTTTTTAGAATATACGAAATTTGACTAATGTTGTTTTGTTTACAAAAAATAGCAAGATCGTGTACGTATAAAATTAATTAAGAATTTTCAGTCATATTTTGTCCTTAAATCTTGTTGACCCGCAATGGTTAATATCCAGTAAATGAATTATTATAATTATAATAATTATTTTTTATTTCATAATAAAATAAATATTTATTAATTTTTGAATAAAAAATAATTAATTAAAATTTATTAAAAATTAATCTACATCATGTGACATGTCAACTAAGTCGTGGATAATTTAAGTATATCGAATACATGAATAGGTGGACGTCTATATATGATATCTCTATATCTCTGATGAGTTGGGAGTAGTATCCACACAATGATACAAACCCAAAAAAGTTTATTATATTGACTTTGGAATTTTATGATATGGTGCACATTCTGTATGTGTGGGGGCATTAGTAAATCCAATTTCTCCTTATTTTTCCTTAATTTGAGCTCACACAAGGATTTGTCTATGTGTATTATAACGTGTGTATATTAAGGGAAATAATGACAAAAAAAATAATAGAAGAAAAATAAAATAGTAAAAGAAATGTTTGTGGATGCAGTTGCAAGGATGGTACAACAAGTTGCAGAGAGATGAAGTGGTGGCAGAGTGGAAGAAAATCAAAGGAGAGATGTCTCTCCACGTCCATTGCCATATTAGTGGTGGTCACTTCCTCTTGGACCTTTTTGCTAGGCTTCGATACTTCATTTTCTGCAAAGAACTTCCTGTGGTAATCTATTTCCCTCCTCAATTATATTCTATTGAAATAAATTCTGAAATTCTTTCTCATATTCCTCATGTTACTACGTATTCTCATCCTAATTATATATGAGTTGGCAATGATAACTGTCCAAGTGGCTGACGACTTAAACTACGTGTCAATTCCTATTAAAATGTGGTCTACCACGTGGACAGTTTTCGTTGCGGCCTCATGTTTATTTGCAAGGAATTTGTAACCGTGTGGCGGTTCTGAATAATGGGATATCCATGTTTTGTCAAATGAAGTTATATGTGTAAAATAATACTCTATCCGTCCACTAATCTTGATCTCTTTTGATCAAAACTGTGAGTAATTTATTGACTTTTGGGCTAAAAATAGTGAAACGGAGAGAGTAGTATATTCAAATTCTTGTGTGTTGTGATGTGCACTTAATTAAGCAACAATATGATTAGGTATTGATTATGAGTTATGACTGGATTTATTTATAGATTTAAGATCAATTCCATGTTTTTAATTAAAGGATGTGGTTAAGCTGAAAACTTAACTTCAAGAATAACAAGCTTGAATAACAAGAATAACAAGAATACAAAAATATTCATGAGGCTGCATATAGTTTCTTTCTTTCTTTTCTCAATAGGCCACAACCACACATGTATTTTATTTGTATTTTACTATACATATATAGATTAGATATTTGACCTCTTCCTCTATTAGACAGAGCTGAGCATATGACTTTACTATTCACATATATTATACATTAATAGTCTGCAATTAATATACTTTAATATTCATTTACTTCAAATCCAATTATTTACTTAACAACATGACATAATTGATCAATAGGTGTTGAAGGCTTTTGTGCATGGAGATGGTGACTTATTCAACAACTACCCTAAGCTACAAGAGGCCTTAGTTTGGGTGTACTTCCACTCCAACATTCCGGAATTCAACAAGGTCGAGTGTTGGGGCCCACTCAAGGACGCGTCGGCCCCCTCGAACGGGAACCTCACTAGCAATAATCTCCTCGAAGGCGATAATATCGGATCGGGTAATTATACTATACAACCATGCCCCGAGGACTGCTCGTGCTGCTTTCCACCGATGAGCTTGATTCCATGGCCAGAGCATGCCCAAGTCGTCGATGATGTTTCTGCCTCTACGGAATCGCTGGATGCCTCCCAAACTTATGGTTCTTCTTGATAGTAATGGTTCAAATGTGAATCTAAAAAATTAGACCTATGGATTTAATTTTAAGGAATTGAATATAGATATTCAAATTGTAACTCTAGACTAGGGCTCTATGTATATTATTGTTCGTGTGGCTTGCTACTTCATGTTTTAGTAGTGAAATGTGTTGTAGATATAATGTACTCAAATTCTTGTAGCACGTTAATTATTTCTGTAAAATGTTAGGTGTGAAGGAAATTGTAATTTTATACGTGCGATTTTGTGTCCAAACTTTGATGTTCCAATCGTAAGTATTTTACTATTATGCTTTTCATATGTTTTCATTAATTTAAATATATTAGTTTACTTCTCCAATTATTAGTAAAGGTTCTTCGTGAATTCGGTTGGGGTTTATAATAGTTCTTGTTGGTCACGATGAGCAACTATTAGTGTAGGGGGCACAGAACAGATGAACACACATCACAGAAAGCTGACGTTCTGTTAGTCAGCATCTGTGTTTAGAAAACACAGAAGATGATTAAGACTATGCTATTCTGTAAACGTGATATGTTCTCACAAAAGGAGATATAGATTGTGCAGAATGTGGTGGTTAAATCTGTTGCTCAAATATTGTTTAGGCTAAGTGTTCTTTAAATGTTTGTTTACAGAAGATGCAATATCACAGATAACTTGATGATGATGATAAAGAACAAAATGTAAATGTTGTAAAGTAAGAACACAAGGATTAACGTGGTTCGGGTAACACCCCTACATCCACGAATATCAACTCGATACTTCACTAACTTGTGAAAGACTCCTCGCTTGTTTAGGCTGGCAGAGAACCAGTCACTACAACAAATCCAAACTTAACTTGTGTAGTGCACGAAGAAAGTCGTGACTTATCACTTACTGGATTTATACAAAAGTGAGAGTTCTTCCTTAAGCTTGAAGGCTAGAGGAAGATAAGAACTAAAATTACAGTGTTTTGTATCTTAAATATAATTTAGTTCTAAGTGAGGTGTGAGATCTAGCTTAAGATAAATATATGAGACCTATGATCTGGATTCTAAGATAGCAGAATAAGCTATGTGAAGTGGGTGAGAGCGTAGAAATCTTGAATACTTCAAGAGCTTGAATTTCTGCAGAGTTTAATTGCTTAGAGAATCCTTTGTTGACGTAGAGTTCCTTGTGGAGTATTTATAGTGTTTGATTCATCAAACTAGCCGTTGGAAAGCTTTATCACATGAACTAGCCGTTGAATTGTACTCCTTGTCAGCTATGCGTCATTTGATACCATATATGGTATGGCTGCAGTTCCCAGTATTCAAATTCCTTTACAGAATAAGTATATAAGAACGAAGCCTACGTGGCAACAAAGTGTACTAAGAGACAGATGACCCATTTAGGTATATCATCTGTTCTTAAGCATCTTCGGTCAAATTGACGGAGCTTAGTCGTTATCACACTGATCAAGATAAATTTATAATACCTACACTCTTCACTAGGTACCGCTAGTGGCAAGCACAAGGTCGATCACACAGGGAGTTGATGAATTCCTCTCTCGATGTCGCAAATTGGGATTTTGAGTCGGGTCTTACCTTGGGCAAAAATTGTAATCAAGCATAAAGTAAAGTGATGTAAAAGTAAATAACTGAAGAGAAAAGACTGAGAGAGTTAAATAAGAAAGCAACTTGACTTGAGTTAGAATTCTTGAGTCTTGACTTATGTCTTGATTACTGGTGCAAAGTTGTTCGTTGTACTGGCATGTCATTGGTTAAAGACGAGTGTAACAATAGGGTTTTTCTCCTACCACCCAAACGCATCACTCAGGCAGCCCCCTTTTTAATCGTCGCGTAGCCACCAAAGCCTCGCGCAGCATACCTTTTCAGCCCAGAAGGTAAGGGTTACTCACTCCCCTATCCCCCTTGCCCAAGATTACTCCTGGACCAAGCTTACTCCAGAATACCTAAATAGGCATTAGCGGGAAACATAAAAACCATGGGCACACCATCTCAGATGCCCGTCCTATGGCGTTCCCACCTACATCACCGCGCTGATCCCTCTGGCTGACAAGCATGGAGACACTAACACTTGGAGTTTTCAACTCGTATTTGTAACCTGATCTTGTCCAAGACTGCTACTGGCCAAAAAATACCGAGGACTTGATCAAGTTGTATAAGATTCAGATCGAGCACTTTAGGAAAACACGCCAATAGAACTATGTGCACAGTTAGACCTCTCAAGGCGTTATAAGTCTGGACTCAATTCATCTTTCCCAAGCCAAATTTAATAAACCTAACTACTCATACGAAAAGTAAAGAATAATGATGAAATAAACAAAAGCATACATATATTAAAATATGGAATGAAAGTGTTACCAAAAGACCCTCTTTCCAGGACCAACCCTGCGCAAGGCCGAAAGCATTAAACATAAATTAAGTAAAGCCTATTGCATTGAGTATGTCTCTGATTCGAATCATGGATTTAAATAGGGATCTTGTGGGTCTGGGCTTCATGGTGGTGGTGGCTAGGGTTCACAAGGAACTTTCCTTCCTAGTTAGATCTTCTGCGTAGAAGGAAATATTCACAACTCTCCCCAAATCGTTGGTGGAAGGAAAGAGAGATGTTTCTTTTTCCATGGAAGGAAAGAAATCTGCTGCGCATCCCAACATCTGGCCTGTTGTCTTCTGTGACCCCGACTGCTTAGTCTACCTTCTTGTCTTGGCCAATGTGCTCCCCTTGCCCCCAGCGGTTGTAGCGTGATCTCCAGTGGTACCTTTCCTTGAGCTTCAGATTACCCAAGCTACTTCATGCATAATCTTGCCTTTCTCTTGAGATGACCTGCAATCTTGACCTATATCCTGCCAGCCCTAGACTCGTGACCTCCCAGACACATAACACGACACAAATAAAGGAAAAAAACTCTATCTAGACATAAAACAAGACACAAAAAGAGCACGAAAAATGGGCTTGTCACAAATCACCTTATGTGATTTTGATACTTCATTGTTAGACAGTATCTGGACAAAACGTTTCCTACGTTCTGTGTCATACACAGAATGACACCTTCATTCTGTCTTAAAAGTCCTCCAGAACTCGTCTAAATATGATGCTCTATAGATACAGAACATGACTCATGTTCTGCTTCTTTACAATTCAATATCTTAACTATTCAAAGTCTAGTATAGATTAAGATAGGACCAGAACGTGACTCACGTTCTGTTCCTTTACATTGTAATCTGTAAACTAAGTAAGAAATAAAACATTAGTCTAAATTGATTTCCTATAGACATATCTTAACACAGATCTTAATCTTTACAGAACATATCAACTCCATACACAAAACACACTACATTATGTATAGGTAAAACACTTAAGCAAAATCTAAGTGTGTGTTTCGATAACCATCATCATAACTATTACCCGGGGTTCCCAATAATTTCCCCCTTTTTGATGATGTCGAAACCACACTTTACAGAAAGTTCATATGCAGAAAGGGATTAACAGAAGCAACAAAGAAATATAAGTTAATTTTAAATATGCAAGCAGATAACTGTTATTTAGAATAACAAGAATCAGAATGTAAATAGGCAGAGCCTGGACAAAGAGAGATTGTCATCAAGGTGCAATGAGTGAAATATGTTTTTCATTATATCACTTGTTTAACAAAATAACGTTTAAACATATTAACAAAATATATGATCTATCTATTGTGCTTCACAATCTAGTCGATCTCTTATGTGCTGCCTCCATTTCCTTACTCTGCTCTTCTTCTGTCTTCAACCCGTCATTGATAATCATACCACATGCGTAGTAAGCTATAGTGTCCTTGATGTACGAACGGACGAAACCCATATATGGAAATATTTCTCCTAGAAGCATTTGCGGAGGTAAGATTCTTCTAGGTGGTGGTGTGGGAAGAATGTTGTTTACTGCTGCTGCTCTCCTCATTTCTGCCACTGCTTTCTGATCGAAACACTTATCAGGGTAATACTTGAAAACATCTTTGTCGCTCATCTTGGCTAGTAGAGAGTTCAGGGAATTAATAAAGTAGTATTCTTCACGAAGCATTCTTTGATTCTATCCAGAGATCCATAAGATGACTATGGAACGCATTTGTCTGCGGCCATCATGTTTGATGATTTGGGTCTTGGCTTTATAAACCTTCTCTTGTTCATTGTAATGGCATTACCAAGCCTCCTTTTCAAAGCTGATTCTTCTCCAGTGTGTGTGTCGGTTTCTGCTCTCTGTTTGGCTCTTTCAACTTTCGCCCATTCTTGACGTTTGCGTTCTGTCTCAACATCTAAAAAGGATTGTCTCTGTGTTGCAGAGACTTCATCTGTTGTAGCAGCATCAAGTAGTTTCTGTGCATTTTCCGCTGTAGTACACCTAACTTCATAAAGCTAGCTTCTTCTGCTGCCTTTTGTTCAACTTCTTGAGTAACCTTTTGTTTTGTCTTTAGGATTTCTTGTGCTGGCTCAAACATATCATGCTCCGAATGTGTAAGTGCAAGGTCTGTTGTAGAAATTTTGATTAAACTTTTCTGGCCACCAAAAGACTCAGATACAAGTTCTGCACCAGATCGACTGTGCATTGTAGTGGGTCCTTGAGCTTCTGTCTTCTTCATCTTCTTCTCCTTTTCCGCATCTTTAGTTATTCCCAAATTGATAATTTGAGTGGGAATGACCTTAGCGGCAGGTACGTCCTTCACTTGGATTCGGATGACATTCTACTCCTTCCTTTTCTCTGCTGCAGCCTGTGTCCTAGTTCTCGTTTTCTTTTTTGGCTTAGAAGATTCTACAATTGCTTTCTTTTTCTCCTCTTTGCTTTTGAAAACTTTCTGTCTGTGCTTTCCTATCACTACTCCCTTTAGGAAAACATCAAAAAGATGGGTTGTTGCTGTCTTAAATGATTGCACATCCTCCTTAGGCTTTTGAATTTCTTCTTTTGCTTCCATCTTGTGAGTTAACAGAACTGTGATGTTTTGGTCCATTTTCTTGTGCTTCTTCTCGTGTATAGAGTTGGCATTTGCAAGATCCTTCATGTGCTGTTCAGAGGTCTCTAGCATGCTCTCGAACATACCCTTAACCTCCTCTACATTATATTCACTTGCAAAGCATAATTCCTTGGCGACAATGGGAACATGACGTTGTACTTCAGTAGAAAAACGTGTCAATTCAAAATTTTCAATCTGTTTGGAGACTTCTGTAGATGCCTTAGCAAAAACTCCATCAACAGGGTCTTTGATCAACTTCTCAAGCTATTCGATCTGGGCTTCTGTGACTCAATATGTGCACGCAGATCAGCTATGGCCTTGTTCTGGGTTTCCATAGCTTCTTTCTGCTCTGTAGAGAACTTGGTGGAGAAAGAAGTAATCCTTTTGTGGGTTTGTGCACCCAAAGAGGTGAAGGCAGTATTGCCAACATCTAAAATAAGTTGTACAAGGTTAGCAACGTCCTCGCTGACTTGATTATAAAAAATTTGCTTCACGTTCTGGTACGTGACAACAGGAGGAGACAAGTTGAAAAGGTCTTGGTTAGTGAATGGTTTGTAGCCAGGTTACTTCATAAGATAAAATTTTTGACCAAAGGGCATTGAATTCCCTTCTTAGGACTCTTCTTGGCCACAACTGGGCCATCTTCGATCTAAGGTAAGTTAGGTCTAGGTGGAGAATCAATTAAAATTTCTTCATCAACATGCTCACTGTCAGAGCCTTCCAATTGAGTATGCGGGGGAACAGAAGATGCTTCTTCTAAGAACAGTCCAGCTCGGTGGTAAAGTTCCCCCTCGGATTTATAAAATGAGCTCAAGTCAACTTGTAGCTCTTCTGCTTCCAACCTCATTCTGGCCAATACTAGAACACGAAATTCCGTGCGCAAATAGCCCAGGTCCATGAATGAGAAGTAACTCATAAGGTCATATTCTTTGACTTTCATATCTTCCAATGTCATCACCTTGAGCACAACATCCAGTGTGTAGTATGGGATGTCTCGAAAATTAATATATGTGCGAAGATGGATGACCATGGCGTGTGTAGTTGGTGTGAGTTGTATCCCAGGCATCAAGTCCGCAATCTCATCATCTGCTGACTCCTTGATCTGCTCCAGGACGATCTGTGCATCCCTTAGCACAGGGTCCGAGCTCTCTCCTTCCTCTTTGGAAACATGAAATTTGATGTTCTGTGCTAACATGATCATCACAATGGGTTGCGGTGATGAGTGTTGTTGCTGAACTAGTGATAGAATTTGGATAACCGGCTGAATTGGTTGTTGTGCTGCTGGACGTGATCGTACTCAATGGCGAAGTTGGGAATTATCTCCTCCTCTGGTTCAGAAGATATGGATACTTGAGGGATGACCTTTCTGTACTTCTGTAACTCCAATTGAGTGTTGGTGAGGGTGGCTTCATCATTTTACTCATAAGCAAGATGTATGTCAAGTTCAGGGGCCTTCTTCTTCTTCTGAGACTTAGTAGGTGCTATCTGCTTCTTCTTCTTCGGTGTTGTCTCCTTAACTTCCTTTGTTATTGGACCCTTAAGCACAATTGCTTTTCTTTTGGTGCGAGCTTGTAATACCCTTAAATTTTAATTAGTACTTAATTGCTAATTAGAAATTTAATAAGGCTTTGCATCCTTAAGAAATAAAATAGGAAAATTTAAAATTAAAGGTACTTAATTGTAATTAGTGAAGATAAGTGACCTAAGTGTTACTTAAGCATGATTTAGAGAAAAATGCTAGCATATTATGGAGATAACCATAATAAAATAAAATAAAAAGAAAAAGAAAATTCTTTAAATTTCTAGAAGGTAGTAGAAAGTGATGAATAATCACTTAAATTAATTAATTCTAAATAAAATTAATTATTATTTATATAAACATCTAGTTTGCACTATTCGTGATAAACATCAAAAAAATTTCCTCTTCTTCTTCCCATAATTTTCGAAAACTTCCCCCATCCCTACACCAAAAATTTTTCTCATCCCAAGCATATTAGTGTGATCTCAAGTTACATCAAGTATAAAGCTTAGTTAATTGAAGGTAAATAATACTCTTCCATCATACTTATGTGTTTTAATTTTGATAAATTATGATTTTGAAACATGATGAAGGAAGATTGGAGATTTGAAAGTATTAGTGAAGTTCTTGTTGTTTTTATGATTAAATCATACATAAAGTGGAAGAATATGTATAAATAAGATGAATTAGATGAAGATATGGCCTTAAGGTTTGAGTTAAATTTATGTTAGTAATTTTGATGCTATGCTTAAATTAAGTTTATATTCATGTAATTAAGCATGTTTAAACATAAGATTAGAAAGAAATTTGATGAAAATCAAGATATGAGTGTTGGTGAAATTTTCGAAAACTATAGATTAAAGAGCTATGATATTTTATTTTATTCGCCTCAATTAACTTGATATATGATCTTTATGAAGCATAATAAGTGATATATAAATTATTTTTTCCAAACTCATATGTAAAAGTTGGAAAGAGTTAGTTTGTGTATTCATATGATATATTGTGTTTAAGGCATAATATGTTTAATCTTTCTTAAATATTAGGAAGAGAAATTGAAGAGTATGTAGTAGAATATGTCGTTGAAAAGACGAT
Organism: Leonotis leonurus; assembly: GCA_026898415.1. Classification (NCBI taxonomy): domain Eukaryota; kingdom Viridiplantae; phylum Streptophyta; class Magnoliopsida; order Lamiales; family Lamiaceae; genus Leonotis; species Leonotis leonurus. The sequence continues at coordinate 177,222 of JAPKLX010000251.1, forward strand.
ATGTTAGAACATAAAGAAGTGATGTAATAACATAGATATGATAAGTGATTAATATAATGTTAAGATAGAAGGATGCAATAGCCGAAGAACTTATAGTTATAATAGTTGGTAATCAACTAAATTATAAGAAGAAGAACGAAATTATGAAGTGATGATTCCATAGAAAATAGTATGGTTTTCTTATTCTTAATTGTTTTACTAATGTAAGGTCCAGCTGAGAAAGGAAAAGAAGTAAAGAAAGAAGGAGACGAAGCCTTGGATTATATAGATTAAACCATCTAGGTGGGCTTTCGAACTAAAGAATTATTTGTGTTGATATGTTGTTATGTTTAAAGAAGTTTGACTTGCCTGATTTAAGCATGTTGCATTTTACCTATCTACAAGAGAATTACAATATCGGCCTTATGCCGGACGAGCTGCCGGTAAAGGTTTGTGTACACATTGGACCGTGAGTCAGCGAGCAGGTTGGCCGGTCAGAGTGTTTGAGAGGGAGGCTGTAATACCCCGAAATACTGTAGCCATAACTAAAATGTAATTAAACTTTAATTAAGGCTATGCATCCTTAAGAGAATATATTTATGAGATTAAGAAGAGTTTGAGGAATCTATTATGTGATTTAGAAGAAAGACTTATGATTATTTTATTAAGAAAGAAAATGGAATTTATTAATTCCATATTAGAGATTAAAGAGAGGGGTTAAGATAGAATAAATTCAGACGAAGCATACCCCTCAGAAGAGAAATTTTTTATCTATTAGATAACATAGAAAAATGGAATTAGAAATTCCATTAAGCTAGAAAACAGATAAAATAAAGAATAAAAATTTATTATTTCAATTTCGGTAATAATTAAATAAGTTTTCGGTTAAGATTCAGTTTGAGAATTCAACAGCTGTAGTAGAACCTACAAATTATGCCCGATTTTATAATATATATATAAGAGATTATTATGAAGATTTCACTAGAAAAATACCGTATTAGAAAGAATTTATTTAATTAAATTTATTCGGTGTTTTAAAACTCGAATAAATTGTTCAAATGAACTCCAAATCACGAACGGTCTGAACCAATGAGTTCTAGATGTCGAGATGTATCATCCAGCATTAAAATCTTGAAGCACGAAAAACGAGGAGTCGGGACGTTCTAGAAGGTCCTAGAGTTATGTAGAGAATTAATTAATTATTTAATTAAGAAAAAAATCTTACTAAGTATAAGAATATGTATCTATCATTTTTCCATCATCATCAACCTTATTTCTCCTTCTCATTTTCGAAAATGGCTCCCCCTCCATAGAAAAAAAAATTTCTTCTTCCATAATCAAGTTTCTAAGCTAGATTTGAGTCCAAATTTCAAGAAGAAATCATCTTTGAGGTAATTATCTTCCATCTTTACCTCTTTAATTTGTAGAAATTGAAGAAAGTTTGCATGTTCATCTATGATAAATTGTGTTTCATAAATTGTGAGATATGGTGTTAATTCTTATATATGTGATAAAGAAGAGGTAGAACATCATGATTTAAGTAAGAATTTGAAAGAATTACAAGAGATGATGAATATTTAGATTTCCCCTAAATCTTCTACATAAACCCTAAGTTGAACTTGTGGAATTAGCATGAATTTGCTTGAATTGAGTATGAATAAGTATCATTAGACATCACTAAGCATGATTAGAGTAAGAAATTAGAACAAAATCCAAACCTCCTAAGAGTTGAAGTGATGACCGAAAATTATGACCTCTTGTTCTATAAGATTTTGATTTTATTTGTTCAAATTGAGATCATATTTGAACTTATGGGTATGAATAATGCTTAGATTAATTTATTTGGAATTTTCCAAACATTGGAAATGAATGTTCAAAATTTAGTGGATTATGGAGTTAGTGAGTTTAAGAACATGCTAAGACTATTTGGTCTAAGTGATGATTCATTAGAGTTCATTGAGCTACACTAAGTATAATTGAATCAAGAAACTAAAGATAAATTCAATCTTACAATAAGATGTTGAATTCTCAAGAAGAAGGGCATAATTGAATTTCATATGTAGAAAGTGTATTTGTTAGATTTGATGAAGTAGTTAAGATAAAGAATGAATATGATGGCTAATGTGAGATTATGAGATTGAAATAGCCAAGTATGTAGAAGTTCAAAATTATTAGTTTAGTAAGTAAAGAAGTGAAGTGATGATATCAATAAGATAAGAGATAAATGAGATGTTAGAATAGAAGGATGCAATAGCCGAATAGGTTATAATCATGCGAGATGATAATTAAGTAGAACATAAGAAGAAGAATGAGATTATGAAATTATGATTTCATAAAGAAGAGAAAGATTCTTATCTTTAAATGTTTTACTTAATGTAAGGTCCAGTTGAGAAAGAAGCGAAAGCAAAGAAAGGAAAGACGAAGCCTCAGGATAAGTAGATCTCTATCCAGGTGGGCTTTCTAACCAAAAGCTATGCACGTGCTAAAGATTTGTTTATGCATTATGTTTTATGTTAAAGAAGTTGACTTGCCTGTTTTTAAGCATGCTGCATATTACCTATCTATGAGAGAATTACGATATCGGCCCTATGCCGGACGAGCTGCCGGTAAGGGTTTGTGTACACATTTGTGACCGTGAGCCGGTGAGCGGACTGGCCGGTCATAGTGTTTGAGAGGGAGGCCTACCTCTCAACACAAGAAGTGCGTAGATATGGTATTTCAGATTTCAGATTTATGTCTGCAGACACATCTCATGCATGTTCAGTTACATTATTTACAGAAAAGAAAGATTATGGCAAGTCAATGATATGGCTCTATGAGCAAGTTTTAAATGTTTTGGCATGTGTCCACTGAGTGCTTTATGTACTCACGCCCTGCATGTTTTCTTAACGTGCAGGTTGAGCTTGAGGTGGCGATGGATTTGAACACTATGGTTATCTTTGTATATAAATTGTCAGTGAACCATAGATTGTCTTGTTGTTTGATGATGGATATTTTGTATGTTGAGTTGTATGTCGTCATACATGTAACTCAACTCATGTTCCGTTGCAACTCTTAGTTTAAATGTCATTTGAGCGTTTGGGTACCTTTGTATTGGTTTAGCCGTTGATATCTATGGTAGTATCTTCCTTGATGAATTATTATGTGTTCTCCCTATTTCTTGGTTGCTTGAGATGGTCTTTCGATGTATTGAAACTCCAAGTTCAAAAATTGTGCAAACTTTGATTTTGCTAGAAACAGGGCAGTCAGTTGAACCCTCTTTTGCGTGAGTTTTAGAAGTCTAAATTTGCTGAATTTGGTACCATTTTAAAGATCTTTTCGATACCTTTCCAACGGTTCTTTCGGATCTTGATTCGGAATTCAAATGAGAAAGTTATGGGCTTTCGAAGTCGATGTGTCGGCCCTGCCCTGTTTTTCGCGAGAATTTATATAGGTTTCTTTGCAACCAAACATCAATTGCTAGAGTCATTTTCAAGTTAGTTAAGTCATGGCCTAATTTCTTGATTAAGAAAGGGTTAGGAAATTGGGCTGTGACAGAGGCCTACCTCTCAACACATGCGTGTAGATATGGTATTACAGATATGAGATAATTGTCTGCAGACACATGACATGCATATTCAGTTTTTTTTTTTTTTTGAGAAAGAAAAGATATATATGTTTTAAGAAGCGTATGCGGGTTATTTCTTAAAAGCCCTGTGTATGCTAAAGTTGGCAAGTCAACAATATAGCTCTAAGAGCAAGTTTTAAATGTTTTTGGCATGTGTCCACTGAGTGTTTTATGTACTCATGCCCTGCATGTATTTCTAAACGTGCAGGTTAAGCTGGGAGATGGCAATGGAGATGAACACTGTAGTTTACTTTTGATATGTAAATATTGAGTGGGATTATGGTCATCTTGTTAAACCTTGTTGAAACATACTTTGTTAGCCCTGAGTTATATGTCGTCATACATATAGCTCATCCACTCTTCCCGTTGCGGAACTCAGTTTCCTTTTGCTGTTAATCTGAATGTTTGGTACCATTATATTTTGTTAGCTTATGAAATCCTTGTTGGTATTTTTCCTTTGTGAATCATCGTGTTCAACCATTTATCCTTATTGTCTGAGTTTTGTCTTTGGTAAATTGAAACCTGAGTTTATAAATTGTCTGAGTTTTATTTTCGCTAGAAACAGGGCAGCGTGTTGGGACCCATTTTTCGTTCGTCTCATCTGTCCAAATTCTTTCAAAATTGGTACCATTTTAAAGATATTCTCGATACCTTTCTAACGGTTCCTTCGGATCTCAATTTGGAGTCCGGATGAGTAAGTTATGAACCTATGAAGTTAGGGTGTCAAATCTGCCCTGAGATTCCTGCGAAAATTTGATTCAGTTTATCCCTGAGATTCACTTTCATTTTCAAGAGTTTCCTAAGTTAACCGAGTCATGGTCTAATTACTTAACTAAGATAGGGTTAAGAAATTGGGCTGTGACAGAGCTGATGTTGTTGTTGTTGCTGGTGTTGCCTTCTGCTGGGCCATCCCAACATGGGGATCCTCCCAAGTGGGATTCGAGTGACCAACTTCAAGAAGCTATTTCCTAAGTATGTGACCAGATTTAGCAAAGGTCCGTGCTGTGAGACCTAGAATCTTCTCTATCTACTGCTGGTCTTTGGGCATTAGAACCATTTTGTTGAAAGGTTCTGTGTCCTTCTAGGGTAGAGTAGGGTTGTAAATGTCTTGTCCGATGATGTATGAAAATTTGTTGGTGAGACCAAGAGGCCGCTGAGTAGAGACACCTACTGCCTGGCAGTTCTCATAGGCAATACGAACCAGCTTCTGTTCATCACAGATAAGCTCGAATAGAATGGCTGCCCAATTCACTCTCTTCTACAACAACACAACGCAAATAATTTTGCACTTCAGCAATGTGATCTGGTCATATGATCCGTTGTGACCCAGAAAGCCCTTCTGTATGAAGTCGATAAGAAATCTTTGCACCAGGTCAAGAAAATTATGGGTGAACATCTTTTTATCCCATTGGAAGGGAATAACGGCCACCTTCTCGATCACATCCTGGATCTCGTCATTTGGTATTATAAATATGTTGATCCCATGGAAGTTCTTCAAGTTGTACGCCTTGAGTATCAAATCTTAGACAGAACTTACTTTTTCCTGTGAACTGTCTAGTTCTGTGCGAAGGCACACAGAAGGCACGTCATCAATAACATCCCAGTTCAGATAAGAAGAAGCAATGTGGCGTGAGAGCTGCTTAGTGGTTGTGCTGGTTAGCATTCTGTGGAAACCTACAAAAATCAAAATTTTGTAAGGCTAGGTTTCTTTAACATAGATATACAACACAATACATAGGAAAACATTTACTGCAGATAAAACATAGAGGATAAATGCATAACATTAACACATTGTTCTGAAGCATATATCCTAAGCATGAATGTTAAATGACATAAATGCATAAATAAAACAAAAGTTTTATATTTGGTGCCCAAAAATATTTCAGAACAAAAAGATTTAACAAACACCTGTGTTTTTCTTGATCATGTCAAACATGGGTTCCACGATCAGCTTATCACATTTTGTGTGTACACGTTCTATCTCTAGTTCGGACTTAGAAGTTCAAGCTTGCCACACAGCATCTTGAATCTGTCTTCTGCCAGTGCTTTCGTTAACAGGTCCGCTCTTTGCACATCTGTGTGGATCTTGATGATCTGCACGTTCTTCTTCTCCACATGGTCTCTGATGAAGTGATGTCTCACATCTACATGCTTGCATCTAGTGTGGAGAACGGGATTCTGTGTGATAGCGATGGCGCTTGTGTTCTTACAAAAGATCAGCACGTTCTGGACAAATACTTCGTAATCTCTGAGTTCTTGCCAGTAGCCACAGAATGTGCACAGCAACTACCTGCAGCCATATATGCAGCTTCTGTTGTAGAGGTTGCTACCGAAGTCTGCTTCTTGGAGAACCATGAGATTAGCTTGTTGCCAAGAAATTGACAGGTCCAGAAGTTGACTTTCTGTCTAATCTGCAACCTGCATAATCTACATCTAAATAGCCAGTTCGTTCAAAGTTATCATCACAGAGATACCACAAACCTAGATTCGTAGTGCCTTTGAGATAATAAAGAATCCTCTCAGCAGCTTCCATGTGCGATTCGTTTGGATTGACTTGATATCTGACACAAACTCCTACTGCAAAAATAATGTGAGAACGGCTAGTTGTAAGATAAAGTGAAGAACCAATGATACCCATGTACTGAGTTATGTTGGCTTGTTTCCCTTCTGTATCTGGGCAAATCTAGCCATTGGTCTGCATTGGAATCTTAACAGGCTTGCTGGCTTTGACTCCAAACTTCTCAATGAGTTCCTTCACATACTTGCATTGATTAATGAAGATCCATGTGGGTGATTGCTTGACCTGAAGGCCTAAAATTTTTTTTTTTCACCCATCATAGACATTTTATATTTATGCTTCATTAAATCAGAAAATTTATCACATCAGTATGGAGATTTTGATTGTGAACATCTTCTTATCCAAAAAACCACGCTGGAAGCCAGACTCCAGCAGGAATGTTGACAATGTCTCGTACCACGCTCTAGGAGCTTGTTTAAAGCCATACAATGCCTTTGCCAATCTGTAAACCTTGTTGTCATCTGCTTCTTCAAACCGGCAGTTGTTCCACATAGACTTCTTCGAGTATTCCATTGAGAAAAGCACTCTTGACGTCCATCTGGAAAATTTTCTTTGAAACGCTGCATACGCCAGGAAGTGTCGAATTTTCTTTGAAACGCTGCATACCTTAGAAGGTTTCAAAACGGAAAGTACTTCTAAGCATGTCAAATCATTTATCATTTTCATTCATTTGCGCATTTATGTACGTTCTAAAGTTACTCTTACTTTGGCCCCGGACCTCTTGCCACTGTCAAGCCCATTTATATCCAGACTTCGGGTCGAAACCCAGAGAGTCTTTTTAAGCATTTAGATCTCGGGTCGAA
>JAPKLX010000251.1:194188-246272 GCA_026898415.1 Leonotis leonurus
GAACTCTAATATATTAAAACTCGATTAATACGATGATCAAAAGAGTGGGGTATTACATTAACACTTGCAACTGAAAGCACAAAAGTGTTTGATGCGAGGTGTCCTGTTGTTCCATATCTCGTATGGAGTTTTCCCTTGACAAGTTGTAACCGATGATCTATTCTGGGGTAAATTTGTCTCGTTAAGCATGGTCATCGCTGCACCCTTTAATGATCTGTTGTGGCGTTCCACTATGCTGTTCTATTGTGGAGTTCGAGCAGCTGAGGTCTGGTGAACTATTCCCATTTTTGAGCGGTATTTGTCTATCATCTGATTCAAGAATTCTGCTCCATGATCTGATCTAATAGACAAAATGCTTAACTCCTTTTGAGTTGTGAGCTGGGTGAGCAATCTAGGCAGCTTCTCCATTTTCTCCTTCTTTTTAAACAGAAAAATATCCCAGATGAATCTAGAATAATCATTTGTTACAACTTACGGGAGTAACTGGAACAAATAGATCCATGTGGAGCAGCTCTAGTGTTCGACTTGTTGAATGTGGAACTTTGTTGGGAAATGAAGCTCTGATTTGTTTCTCTGCTTGGCATGCATCGCAAATGTGGTTTCTGTCGAACACCTGATCTGGTAATCCCTCAACCAACTTCTCTCTTGCAAGTTTCTTGATGGTTTTGAAGTTCAGGTGGCTCAATCTCTTGTGCCACAGCTAGCTCAGTTTTGTGGTGGTCTTTTTCACCAAGCATGTCTCTTGTTATGTGTTCCACTGAACAATATACGGCTTGTCCTGCAAAATTCCGGTAAGGAGTATAGCTCATTCCTCATCTTTAACTACACATATGTTAGCTATAAAGACAACTTGTTTTCCAGATGCACATAATTGGCTCACAGAAAATAGGTTGTGTTTAAAGACCATCTACGAATGAAACATTACTTACCAATGTCTTACCAACTATTAGGTCTCCATAACATTTTGTGTAGCCTTTGGTGTTTCCTCCAAAGGTTACCGTTGGACAATTTTGCTCAATGTAGTTGGACATCTTCTCTCGATCACATGTAATATGCATCGAGCATCCGCTGTCGATGATCCAGACAACACCTCCAGTAGCTATGCTTCTCCTTTGGCTTCTTCCTCCCTATAGATAACTAAACTTAGCAACCCATTGTGGAAACGGGTGCTTTGGTAGTAGCATAAGTTCCAACTGGAACCCATAAATGACGATAGAAGAAAGAGTTAGAGTTAGGTTTGATTTGTCGACCCCTAAAGTCAACGAAGATCTATTCCTTCTCTGTTCTATTCTGTTTGGGTGGAGTTCCCTTCTTCTGTTGTTGTCACTGCTTAGGTAGTTATGTTCTACTTGCGTTTTGTTTGATTAGGATAGCTTGAGGCTATTTTGTGGGGATCTATAATCTCACGATATGGTTGGGTAAGGCCTTCCTGTTATGTTCTGTCTTTTTACCTTTGCCCTTCCCTTGAGCCTTAACAAATTCTCTTGTGTTGGTTGGCTTGTCCTCTGTGCAACCTATGCCCTTCTTGTCAGCCTTTCTGTATCTTTCTTCGATATATTCCCTCATCATATCGCCATTTTTGTGGAATTTGTTGATGTACTTCTTTTCTTCCTCAACTTTCTTTTCCAGTGCATCATATCTAGCAAGGAGATTGTTGATTTTTTCTTGAATATGTCTATTTCTCGCATAGTGAATGCTTTGCTGTTTGATGTGGGTCAGTGGATGGCTGTAGCCTGAATTGACTGTGTGACTTGTGAGAACTGAGAAGAGAGTTACGGCGATGGTGTAGTGTTGCGTCTGTGTTGTTACTTGCTAGGTTTTGAAATAATTAGTATTTAGTATGTTTATTTCTTATTACTAAAATTATAAAATATTTTTTTTTTTAATTTATGCGGGTCGGTTCCGGGTCCAGCGGGTCTGAGCGGGACCGATACCCTGTACGGGTCGGTTCCAACCCGGACCGAACCCGTCGGTTTAACGGGTCCGGTTCGGTTTTGCACACCCCTAATGACTTGCAACAACTTGAATACCTCGTTTCTGGTCAAAGGCCACCTAATTCGAAACCTCCATCCATAATTTTGATAAATATAAGAATTTTAGTGGGGGATAGGAGCACACAATTTCAGATTATGCATGTTCTCTTTTTCTGATGTCCTTCATTTTTTTTCTACTTGATTGTTTCTGAGCTAAGTCGAGGGGACTTGGGTTCGGTTTTGAGGTATGGTATTAGATACGCGTTTGAGGGTGGATGTCCTATTGTTTTTATGCTCGAAGAGAAACCTCTAAGCAGTAGTTAAGCTTTCTACATTCTTGTTTCTCTAGTTATTCTATTTCTTGTAAGCTTGTGACTTATTGGTTGAAAATTTTGAGTTATTATTCTAAGTTAATTGTTAGTAGAGTTGTTAAACTGACCGGGCAGGGTTAGCCCGGCCCAGCCCATCGGGCTATAGTTATGTTACGGGTTGGGTCGGGCTGACCCGAAATTAAGTCGGGCTGCTGAAATCCAAGCTCATACTCATCCATGAGGGGTTACTGTACCAACGGGCCAAATCGGCCCATTAATTAAAAAATTATTTTTATAAATTTAAAATATAATGCGAGTTAATTATATTTTCTAAAATTCTAAAATAAATAAAAAAAGCATCAGCATATAAATTTAGTATATTATGATATTTCATGTAGGTTTGTTAATTTATTTTAGTATTAATTAGAGTACAAAAATACGTTTGTAATAAAATCATATAAAATATAAATATTTCTAAATGGTATAAAAATATTATCATAAATAAATTTTAATTAAATTATAAGATATTGAAAATATAATTATTATGAGAGTAATGTATACTAAATATTGTTAAAAAAATTAAATAATATTAAAAGTATGTGCGGGCTAAATTGACCCGAAGCTTACCGGGCTTTTTTGTCCCGAAATCCATATGCCTGGCGGGTCAATGGGCCGGACTAGTTCGGCCTGAAATTTTGTGGGCTCCTATATTTTGAGTCAATACGATCCTAATTACGGGTGGGCCGGCTATGCCAATCGGACCGGGTCATTTCTGGCTAATTTTAACAGCCGTAATTGTTAGGTTCTAAATTTCGATTATGAGAATCTTATTCGTATAATGATGCCTTTTGTTTTCCTAAGAATTAGTAATATTTAAATTTAAATTCAATTCTTTTAATATTCTGAATTGGATGAATTTATGTTCTAATAATGGCTCAGTATTTGAAGGGTTCTAATTATTGTCTTAATTTGATAGTTTCAGTCTATAGGAATTTAAATAAGATATATGTATTTGTCATCTCAAATTTATGTTACTGTTAATTGAAAATCTTGAGTTGGTAAAATAATAAGAAAGTAAAAACATAGAAGGTTTTAAACATGAAGTTCCGATTGCCTTAATGAGAATAACTGATATCCTTGTTCTAGAATTGTTGTAAAGCTCCTCACTTAGTTTTCAACTTTTTGGGCATAATTTTCTTCTATAACTTCTAGTTAAACTTTTTTTCCATTTATTGGTGTTTGAACAGATTGTTAAGTATTCATTAAGAGAGGCATTACTTGTGAATATATATAGTGGTAAGAAGAAGGGTTTGTGTACATGCTTCACTAGATTGATTGTTTAGGTGGAGTACTATTTTCAAAGAATATAATTTATAAGCATGTTTGCTATTTTCTAAGCAAGGTCTTCTACTACACTCCTCAATATCAGTTCTAGTATAATTGAGTTGTGTGCTTCAACTGAACGTGCTGGTAAGGTGGATTTCAAAGAATGAGGGAGAGTACCTCCATATTTTATAGAGTCCCCTATCTACCTATTCACTTGTTTCTCTGAAAGGCTGCAGGATTTAAGGGAACAAGTTGTGCAAAAGCATGGTCATTTTCTTTTCTTTTTTTCTCCCCTTTTTCCTTAGTGTCAAGCAAGCGCTCGTACTCTCCTTCATGTTTTAGTAAATTTTTTGATCTTATAAGATTTTTGTACAAATTATCATGTCATGAATATTATTGATTGAAATTTTATCCTTACAAGAGTTTTATTATTGCTTTACAATTTATTATTGCCTTATTGATATCCTTGTATTATATATATATATATATATATATATATATATATATATATATATATTTTAACATATCAAATCTTAATAATTAACTTAACACCGAGGTTAATAACTAAAAAATCATATCACTTATCATAAGTGATTGACAATAAATAGATAGTAAGTTTCAACCACATGTTGACTTCGTGTAAAAATTTTCGTCTATTTTTGTAAAACTTATAACATACTTAAGGGATACAAACCTTATTTACGAAATTGAGTTTCTAACTTTATTCGTGCATGAAATTTTCTCTTTTGTTGATTATCTAATTAATAAGCCCTAAAAGAAATTTATATTTCACTTAAGAAGATTTCATTAACTACTACTATAAATATGAGGTATTACAAAATCACTTTGTTAAAAAAAGTGCAAATCACAACATCTTAATAGATGGAGTTGAGCAAACGCTTTGAGCGTTGTGTCTAATGTTATCAATCAATTTCAAATTGATAAGTCTCAAAATCAAATAAAGTCTTTAAAAACAATCAAAAAAGAAAAATTAATTTTCAACTCTATATTGAAGAGTCTGAATCATGACTCTAGAAGTTTGACAACCTATTTCCAATTAATCAAACTATTATAAAAACGTTCCTAGGAGTATGCATATTTATGAGAAAATATGAAACAATAAAACAATAAAAAATTTGTTTTTTAAATCAATAAATTGTACTTCACATTTAACAATTCATCGTAAAATTTGTAGTACAAATGTTAAACAAGCACACACACAAGCTATCGTCTTGATAACTCTCCAACAATATTAAAGCTTCCCATTTATCCAATTTTCCAAGCAAGCAAGTCAAGAACCATTCTATAAACATATGAAAACAATACTTAACATCCCAACTCAAATTGACATGGAGCAGTTTTAAGTATTGTGCAAGCTTAAGGTCGCATATACCATTGCTCAAGTATGATAAATACAACTAAACAAAAAGAAGCTTCACAACATAAATAAGTCATTCTCGCAATAAATTCACATAACAAACCCAAATAGAGGCATTTGATATTGACAATGACTCACTCCAAGATATCGTCTTCTAATCTTCACAGAGAAAATCATGACGATATATATCATCATAAATCATATGATTCATTACAATTACAGAACAAATAAAGTTTAAAACAACATACAAATGTGCTTAATAATAATATACATTACATATTTATAGATTCATATCGTGCAAAATCTAATTCATGTCGACATTTAGAAATCTCGTCAAAATTGTCAATGAGATAAAGAACGAGAATCCCAAAAACCAAAAAGTTTGGAGAAATTAATGGAATTCAAATATAATAGAATTCAAAATTCAAAACTCAAATCCCGAAATTAACGGAGGAAATAAGTTAATTCATGTATATTTCCGTCATTGCATTCGAACTACGAAAATTATAAAATTAGCACCTTGGATGAATGATACTATTCTTTCATAGTATTCAATTTGGTTAGAGACTTGTGTTGATAACAAGTTATATTATGAGTATGTTCGATTGCATGAGTTTTTTGTGCAATAAAGAGAAACGAAAAAGAAGTGAATGAAACTGAAAGAAGGAAAATATAACTGTAGGAAGAAAATCGTAGAATTCTATTGATTATATATCAATATAGGTTTGTTTAAAGGATATATATAATACTCACTCCATCCCGTTAAAAGCGGCCACAAATTCACTAGGAAAGTAAAGTGCTATGTGTTAAAAAGTAAGAATTAGTATCTATACAATAATACAAGTTCGGCACAAGCTGTCCATCTCAACTCTTGAAATCCTCTCAGCCTCCCATTTAATTTTTGCTATTTTTCTAGATTTTTGGAATTTTATCTATATATTATCATATATAATATTATATATTTTTATTTCTATATAGACATATGATATTTATGTTATGTTTTTATTTCTATTTATATTATAGATCATATTATATACTACTCCATATTTAAATATTATTTTAATAAATATAATATATATAGTGATATATTAATTTGATATTTATATTTTGATAACTAATTTAATAATAATTTATATAGCTTATGTCTTTTAAAATTTAATGAAAATTAATAAATTATATAAAAATGTCTAGGTTTCTATATTAGATTATATGTTTTTCAAATCTAATAAAAATAAATTATATAAAAATTTCTAAAGCTCACATTATTTGAAAATATTTTTTTAATATATATAATTTATTACATATGATTATTATAACATACTTTTAATTATATTATTATTCAAACAATCTACATATATTTATGAATATAGATAATAAAAATTGAATGAATCGTATTTTTATTAAAATAATAATATATAAATATAAAATAGTGTATAATTTTCTTATTTATTTATATATTCTATATTAATTGCATATTATTTCATATCTAAGTATCATTTTCATTAATAAAAAATAGTCAATGAGTATATTTCGATGTATATTTGATAATTCAATCAAATTGATGATTTTTCGGTCATACATCATTATTATATAATGAAATTGAACTCCATTATTACCCACATACTAAGTTAACTATTAGTAGATAGATATTTTAAATTTATTTTATTATTATAATTTATATGTATTTCTTTTATCTTTAATCGAAAAAATTAATATTCCCAATTATTTGTCATACTAATTAAAGATATCTAAATTTATGTATTTTTTTGTTCAAGAAAGTATTGAATTCAATTCATGTTCTTTTAATATATCACTATATATATATATGTGTATATATATATATATTATTAATACTATTATGATTCTAATCTTATGTTGCACTCTCAAATCACTCAATGTAGTATATGATATTTATATTATATTTTTATTTCTATGTATATTATATATTTTATTACATACTACTCTATATCATTTTCATAAATATATATATATATAAAGTGATATATTAATTTGATATGTAAATATATAGATTTGAACAAAAAATAATTATAATTTATAATTTATGACATATGACTATTATAAAATATTTTTAATTATCTTATTATTCTAATGATTTGTATATAATTTTTAATATAAACAATAAAAACTAAAAATTCATATTTTTTTACTAAAATAATAATATATAATATTAATATTTATTTATATATTCTATATTAGATTATATGTTATTTCAAATGTAATGAAAATTTATAAATCGTACATAAAAATTGACAGAGTTCACATTATTTGAAAATATATTTTTAATATATATAATTTATTATTCTCTCCGTCCCACTAAACTTGACACAATTTTCTTATTTGGACGTCCCACTAAGCTTGACACATTTCTAAAATAGTAAAAGTTATCCATTTAAAAAGGTGTGGACCCTACCACCTTTATCACTCTTATACTACTTTATACACTCTCCTTAGTAACTGTGCTCAAAAGTTTTGTGTCATGCTTATTGGGACGGAGGGAGTACATGTTATGATTATATTGTACCTTTAATTATCGTAGTATTCGAACAATCCACATATATTTCTCAATATAGATAATCAAAATTTAAGAATCGTATTTTTTATTAAAAGAATAATATATAAATATAAGGATGTGATATCCCACATAGAATAAGTAAGGGATGTCAATACAGTATAAGTAATGAGTTTAATAGATTCTCTAGTAACATGGTTAATCATTTTTTGTAAGTAACGTATTTAACGGGTACACTACGGCGACCCAATGGATCCACTATCAAACTTGGTATTCGTCCTCGCTTTACCAAAAATGGTTAACCATGTTGCTAGAGAATCCATTAAGCTCATTACTTATATTGTATTGACATCCCTTACTTATTCGATGTGGGATGTCACAAACTCTCCCCGTTAAATACGCGACGTCCTCGTCGTGATACTTGTACAGGACCGCCCATAGGGTCCATTGGGGCTACTCGGGGTCGACTCTGATACCATTTGTAACATATCAGGCCCACGGGGTGGGAGCCCGTTACGCTACGGCGGACCAATGGATCCACTATCAAACTTGGTATTCGTCCTCGCTTTACCAAATATCGTTAACCATGTTACGAGAGAATCCATTAAGCTCATTACTTATACTATATTGACATCCCTTACTTATTCAATGTGGGATGTCACAAATGAAGTATATAATCTTCTTATTTGTTTATATATCATATGTTAATTGTAGATTATTTCATATTTATGTATCATTTTCATTAATATAAAAAACATAGTTAATGATATATTTCAATGCATTTTTTAAAATTCAATCAAATTGATGATTTTTGATGGTATATCATTATTAGATAATGAAAATGAGCTTCATTTTTATCCAACATATTAAGTTATCTATTAGTGGGTGTATATTTTAAATGTTTTTATTACTACACTTTACATGTATTTTATTTAATCTTTAATTAAAAATTAACATTCCTAATTATTTATCATAATAATTAAATATATATAAACTTATGTATTTTTTTTTCGCGAAAGTGTTGAATTCAATTCATGTCATTTTATTCTCAATTCCACAATTAGGCCATGAATTGAGACACCTAAATATACACAACTTTTTTAATTTTATCTTTGCTTTTACAATGTATCAAATTAATACATCCATTCAAATTTTCTCATTTTTTATATATAATTTTTGAATAAAAAACAAGTTATATATATTTAATTTGTAATCAGGTTATGAATGTCACGCCCGCCCTCTGCTAAGGATAGCGAAGTCGGGGAAATCGTGACTTTGGAAGGGATTAATGAATTCGGGATAGAAATGGGGTGATGGAATAAGGACGAAACTGAAACTAAACAACAATATCATAATTGGGCGAATAATTCATCGTATGATTAGCAAGAAAGAACTTGAGTCTTATGCTCAATACATAACAACATATCATGAAAGAAATTCGAGTCTTCGGTTTAGTACATAATGATCTCAAACTAGCAGCAGAAAGTTACTTGGATCGCTAAAAGCTCTACATGTATGAAGACATGTAGAACCCCCAAGAGTCAATTAATAAGAGATCGACAAAAAGCCCGAACATAGCACTCCTCCTTCATCATCGCTCAACCTGCACATTTATAAATATATGCAGGGCTGAGTACAAATTGTACTCAGTAGACACATGCCAAAATCGCACACGTACATATATAATTGTCATGCCATTGTAAGTGAAACATAGGGATTTTGTCTCTAAAGAACCTATGTTCACTAAAATCTTTTTTGTGAAATCTTAAAGTTCGATCATGATCTAAGTTCTTTAGTAATCTACCATATCTGTAACTTATTCTTCTTTTTGTCGGGAAGGTGGCCACCTTCCACGAACACCTTGACCGGCCAACCCGCTCGATGACTCACGGTCACTTTAACCGGCCAACCTGCTCGATGACTCACGGTTACTTTGTGTACACTAGTCCTAGTAGGATAGTTATCCCACTAGAACCCGAATTCGATTCTTTTAACTTGACAGAGCAGATAGGTATCATACAAAAATCATAAACATTTTATGGCAAGACAATACTTGAAAGACAGTTTCAATTCCAAGCTTTAGAAAATAAATATCATAAATATGGATAGCGCACACATTTTGATTTTCTATAAGAAAGCCTACCTGACTCGCTTCCTCTTCTAATTAAATTCGACCTTCTGGCTTAGTACTTCTTCCCAGCGTAACCTTAATCGAGTTTACGAGGTGAGATACTCATCTGAGTATATATATTTTCTACTTTGAAAGGAAATGACATCCTTATTATTTCAAGAGTTGTTCTCAAGTCTTAACTTGACTATTATTCGAGTGCTTAAATCTTTTCTAAAAATATTCTCTTAGGATTTCAAGTCAAGCTATAATTTACTTAAATCCTAATTTATTTAACTCAACTAATCTAACAATATGAAATAGAATAATAAAAATTCTTACTTTATACTCTTGTATTGGACTTTAGCATTATCTAGTACTTAACATAATCCATCAATTGATTCCAAGTGCGAGGAATTATTATTCTTGGCTATTTTGAGAGTTTATTCTTGATCCTTTTAACTCGACTATTTTACGAGTTTTGGAGTTGCATTTCTAGAGGTGTCGTTTTAAGATTTCTAATCAAGCTATAGCTTAGAACCTTCTAACCCAATTAACTAACTATTGGGTGAAATAATTTAAGGACATTCATAAATTAATATCTTGATTTTTGAATCAAGATAAGTAAATTTCTAATTAGGCTGATTAAATTCTAATTATCGCACTATAAGCATGATTTCTTAATTTAATCATTTCTTATGATTAAATTCTAATAAATCTATTAAATTCTAGTTGGGTAATTAAGTTTCTAAATAATAAATTAAGTCTTCTAACTTAGCTTTAAAATTATATTCTTGGACTTAACCCAATTAAATTGGATCTTAGTCTATTAAAATGTTATTAGTCCATTTAATTTATTTCGGTGAGCCTAATTAAATCAATTAAGTGAGCCTACTCTTAATAATAAATCAAGCTCAATTAAATGTGTCATTTGGCCCATCAATTTACTAACTCTCAGCCCAATTGAACCTATAACTCGGCCCACACGTTATAGAAATTCCTTGGTCCATGATTTAATTACTCTAATCTATATATTCAATCAATTTGCCCAATTAGTTAAATTCTGGAGCCCAGCAGAATATTTGTTTGGCCCGTCAACCCGGCCCATGACCCGGCCCAAGTTCTAGTATCTTCCTATCCCTAATTAGACACCAACACTCTCCTCACCTTCAACCCTTACTTCCTTTTCTTCCTCTCCACAGAATGAGATCGTTCGTCTCGATCCCTCTCCTCACTCTCCCCGCGATCCTTCCTCTTCCTTCGCTCAAACGAATGGGATCTCTCGCGGTTACTGCGCACATCTCGATCTCTGCTTCCCTCTCTCTCAGCTCTGGAATCGAAGCGGCGCCGATGGTGATCGTCGGATCTGTGGTGGCCATCCTCGTGTTTGGAGCGGTGGTGGTGGTCTCTCGATGATTCTCTATCTCGATGCGAATCAGATTCTCTACTTTTACGGCTCGAAGTTTCCTTCTCCATGGCTATGGCTACGATTGTCTCTCCACGATACCGCTACTCTGCCGCCATAGCTCACCAAGGTAATTATCTTTCTCTTTTCTTACTTCTCTTAGATCTCTATCATTTTCTCTAGTTCTTTCTCTATTTCTTCAACTCTTGATTCTCTGTCTTACAGTATACACCCAACTCTCTCTCTCTCTCTCTCTCTCGCGGGTACCTCTCTTCGGTGCTCTGGCGATTTCGCCACCTCTCCACTCGATGTTCGCTCTTCGCCCTCCCCGTCGACTCGCCGGCTCATTCTGGTTCTCGGCAGACAGAAGGCAGCGGCGAGTTCCTGTCTTACTGCTCTATCTCCAATCCTAAATCTATAGGTTTTAAATTTCCTTTCTAATTTCCTTAGTTTAAATTTTAATTGCTTCCTGGGCAATTCTTTACAGTACTCCTATCTTAAATTTTTCTGGATTAATCTCTCCTTTTATTGGTTTTGTTCCTTATTGATTTCATTTGGCTTCTTTCAATGATTGAGGAATTGATTGGGTGGAACCTGGGGCTGGAGGGTTTGGTCCTGGTGTGGACGGCTCGGTGGGGTTCTGCCCTTGGGCAGCAGTAGCTCTTGGAGCCCGCAGCCGTTTGGTTTTGTCGACTAACGGTAGCTAATTCTCAATTCCTTATGTATTTCACCATTGTTTCTATAGTTGTAAGGTTGGGAGTTGATTTTTGTTATTTTAATTGCAACTTATATTCTGGAACCCGCTCTTTACAAAAAAAATTTTAAACATTAATTTCTGTTTGTCTAAGTCTCAAGTGTTTAGATTTCTAGATAGAATCAGATTGACTAAGAGTCCTTAGCTAAACCTTAGTATTTCTCTTATGTTTCAGATTCTGACTACTGAATGTTCATAACTTCATTGCAAGCTTAAGTTTTGATATCTATTGTGAGTGTGGTTCTAAAAGAGATTTCATAAGTCTAAGATTGATCCTCTGCATTGTTTTCTAAATGCTCTAAAAGAAGATAGTAATATGAACAAATTTTCAGTCTCTTAAGTTCTGGATAATGTTTCTAAGTTCAAAGCTTATGTCTTGGATTGTGCCCTTTTTTTTCGTTTAAAGTTTGCTAAATCTTAACTTAAGATCATTTAGAAGCTTTTAAACTTCAACACTGAATCTTTTGGATTGCTATGTTGTTTCTAATCTTAACTTGAATTCTAAAGTTCAATATGGAGGATATATTTTACAATAGATGTCTCTACTATCCTTTCTAAAGTTACAACCAAAAAAATAGAGCATAACGTGTTATGGGTTTCTTAAGTTCTGTAATTTGATTGAGTGTAGAAGATGGTTTAGTCTTTACCTTAATACTAAATGTATAAAAGCTGAAAGTTTGATATCGTTTACCTCAATGTTTTCTTCTGCTTTGAACTTGTGTGAACTTCCTAATAGATGGATATTTGGGCAGAGTTTCTCCTTGAATTTTCCTTCTAAGATTTTCTATGCTAATGGGGTTGGCTATTTATAGAGAAATTCAGGTTAGGGGATGAGGTGAAGTTAGGGTGGGGTTATACGACTGTTTTGATATGATCTTGCAGCACCCAAATCTCTGATTATTTTGATCTCCTTCACTTTTCCTTGTTTTATGCTGCAGAGGCTGCACCATGGTTGAAAAAGGGAAAGGCAGCAGGATGTAAAAGTCTTATGTTGACAGCTTTTCCTTTATTTATTCATCCTTTTTCTTTTGTTTATTCTATTTCAAGGAGACTTCTACACTCCTTCTTTGCTACACGGTATACACTTAATCCTTTCCTTAATACTTCTCTTTTGTCATATGTTGCAGGGAATCTCCTTTTGTAGTAGCAATATTCTAAGTGTTGATGTAAAATAAGGCTGCCTTCTTTCAACAAAGAGGGCTCAAATCCACTGCTCGAGACTTATGCCTAACCTTGACAGTTGCTGCCCCTTTCAACACTTCTACAGTGTTTGCAGCTTTTTACTACTTTTCAAGATTTGTATGTTTACAAAATATTTTGGCAGATTGATTTCTCAATTGTAGTGGCATATGACTGCATGCCTATCTCCTATTTCTTACTATCTTGTGTATGCTTTATTATTGCTACTCTTGTATTTTAGTACTTGCAATACATATGGATATCTCTTTATACAACAATGTATTCTATAGAGTACATGACTCATTCTATATATATATACACATATTTATTTACTTATGTGCATGACTAATACTTTACTATATATCTTATTTAATACAAGATCATTAAAATTCTTCATAGTATCTTAATACTTAAGGTAATATCAATTATTTATATTTAATCTTCCATAACTTATATAATTGTTATCTAATTTATCTATATCAATCTTTCGACCATTTACCTTTATCTATTCATTCTAATTAAATGGTTAATTTATAAGTTCTAATTAACTTATAGCTATTACAAAACTAATTATCGATTATGCATCTTAAGAATTTATTCGTTTTGGTTCTAAAAATTATTATGTTACTACAAAATGATATTACTATTTTCGAAACTATATATAATTACGACACCATCTAATTGAATTAGATCGGGATTGAAAAAGCGAGGCATTACAATGAATATATATATATATATAGATATATGTGCATATAAATAAATAAGTTCATATGATTTGAGTTTATTTTTATTATTATAAAAAATATTTAATAATTATATTTTTATACCTATTTGATTTTTCAATCAAATTAATGATTTTTGGTCGTATATCATTTTTAGATATTGACACTCAACTTCATTATTACCTATGTACTAACTTTTCTATCAGTGGTATATATTTTTAATGTATTTATTATACTTTAAATGTATTAAATGGTTCATGTTATTTAAAAAATTAATATATATAATCTAGGGATAAAAAAAAATTAAATACTCACTTTAATAAATAAAAAATAAAAAAAAATACACAGTTAAAAATAAGAGATAAAAATTTCCACTTATATGAGTATATGAGAAAATTGATCATGTGTTTATGTATTTCATTTGAAAAAATAATTTGAATTATATCAGCACGTGAGGAAATGCGTGCATTGTAATTACAAATACATAATTTAAAATAAATTATTTACACTCAATAAAAATTATATATATTTAATTTTTGTAGCAAACACGGGTATATATATATATATATATAATTTTTAATCAAATTGTGAATGTATATATACATATAAATAAATGAATTCATATAATCTGAGTTTATTTTCATACAGACTTGGACATGGATGAATAATTAATGTTCTCTAATTCTTCATGGGGGATCTCTCGGTGACCATCCTCTTGAGGTTCGTCTAGCTCTTCTTCAGACTCCTGTTCAGGTTCCTGTTGTACAACACCAGTGTTCATATTTACATTTGTTGGGGTGTCAGGTGGAGCAGTTTGATTACCAATAGGAGGCAGTATAACTCCCCCTTGATAGATGTCATCTTCGACTTCCATATTTTTCGCCATATCTCATGTATCATCAAAAACGACATTAACAGACTCTTGAATTGTCTTTATTCGAAGATTAAACACCCTGTATGATATGTTGTTAATAGAGTACCCAACAAATATCTCTTTGTCACTTTTGTCATCAAATTTTGTTAGATACTCCCTATCATAAAGCACACACACCCGAAAACACGAAATTTTTTTAGGTTGAGTTTTCTTCCCTTTAGTAGTTCGTATGGTGTTTTGAATGAGTTTGGTTGAATGTTGACACGATTGTTGATGTAGCAAGCGGTGTTAACTACTTCAGCCCTAAAGTGTTTTGCTATTTTCTTTGAGCTGAGCATAACCCTTGCCATCTCAATCAAGGTCCTATTCTTGCGTTCAACCACCTCATTTTGCTTTGGAGTTTTAGGTCCTGAAAACTCCTGAAAGACTCCCTTCTTCTTACAAAATATTGTGAACTAAGAATTCTCAAATTCTCGTCCATGGTCATATCTTATACGAGAGATTCTAGCATCAAACATGTTAGCAACACGAGTAAACATATTTCTAAACATCTCAAAAGTTTCAAACTTCTCACATAAGAAGAAGGTCCAAGTGAACCGAGAGAAATCATCCACAACAACTAAGACATACCTTTTGCCACCAATACTTTCAACTTCCATTGGTCCTATAAGGTCCATGTGTAAAATTTTAAAGTATCGAGTTGTACCAAAGTGTTTTTCACGATGTTGAATAACAAGATGTGAAGCATGTATTTGTTTTCCTCTCTAACAGTCCTCACACACGATCTGGTTTGCCTTTCCAAGACTGGGTAGACCTCGTATAGCTTCCATCTTGATCAACCTGCCAATATTTCTAAAGTTAGTATGTCCTAAGCTTTTGTGCCAGAGAATAACATCATCAACTTGTGTCCTGTTACATTTCAGATTATCAGCCATATAACAATTGTCTGACGATCTTTGACCTTTCATAATACACAAATTTTTGTTATTGTAGACTTCACATGCATCCCTAGTAAACTTAACAAGTAAGTCATCATCACATAGTTGACTTATGCTAATCAGATTAGCCATGAATCCTTGAACATGATAAACATTCGTTAATGCAGGCAAACCAGGTACATTTAACAAGCATTTCCCTATAATTTTTCCTTTTGATCATCCACCAAAGGAAACATTTCCTCCGTCATACGCTTCACATTTGGATAAAAAAGCTTTTTTACTTGTCATATGCCGAGAACATTCACTATCAAAGTACCAAGAACTTGAAATGTTAGTTCTTAAAGCTGTGTAAACAACATTACATTTCAAATCAGCCTTTCTTACCCATACCATCTTGGTTTGTTTAACATGTTTTAACTGTCTAAGCAACTTGGTGATGACATTTCATCATTTTTCTTTTGATAACAAAAAGGTTTGATGTGACCTGGTTCAAGACAATAGTGACATAGATAATTTCTTCTACTTCTCTTTCTTTTCTTACCTTTCTTACCTTTCTTTATTTATTGACTGTTGTGCTTTTTCTGAGATGACTGGCCTGTGGACACAACATCAGATCTGACATTCGATACTACTTCTGTGGATAGAACATTTGTGCTAGCAGGTGACTGTAGTCTTTCCGTTGAAGTAGAACCACGACAGGTAACAGTTGGTGCTGGATATCCAAGGCCTCTCTTGTTTGGATTTGAGTTGTCTATAAGCTTTATCAAAGAATATGTCACAGTGTTCCATTTGCGAATGGTCAACTGAGCTTCTTCAAGTTGAGTGTTCATCCTACTCAGCTCCATCTCCTGTTGTGTGATCAGCAACTCCTGTTTCGACAGGGATTCCTTGAGCCTTGTGATCTCAGCTGTTGAGACCTTAAGATCTCAAGCTTGCTGTTTCCACTTAGTCAGCAGCTCATCATACAGCCCCTTCAGTCCTTGTATTACAGCAAATGTGTGTTCATCACATTCGTCATCACATATTGAGTATTGACAGTCAACACTCCATGCGTCATCAATAGATGCATTTAAACAAAACAATTTGGAGTAATAACTAAGGTCATACCTGTCTGAGATTGGTTCAGATTCGATTAGGTCAATATTGTCCTCCACTAATGTCTTATGAACTGTTACGTGAAGTGCTACGTTCTCAAATGGTCCTTTATCATTGATATATTCGAAGAATTTATACTCATCTTCATTCCATGACACCCAATAGGACTTCCCTCATTTCCGAAGCGTATTGGCACATTGGTTTGCGTAGTGTCCAAAGCCTCTACATTCATGGCATTGAACACCGTTAATTCTAGAGGAGCTAAACTTGAACACTTCGTTGTGAGGTGATCTCCTTGGAGGAGGTTTCTTTTGGAGCTTATCACTTTTCTGTTGAGATTGATAGTACTCAAGACGTGGTGTCTCTTATTCCTTCCGTTTCTCCTTGGCCTTGCCTCGATTAAATCCTCTTACCATCCGATTGATTTTTCTTGTGCTTAGGGCAACATCATCTTCTTCATGGATTTCTTCCATTTCATCGGATTCACTTCACTCGTTGATGTCAAGTATTCTGGTGCTTGAGGATGAGGACGTGTCTGCAGTGAGTGCTATCATTTTCTTTTTAGTGAAAGTATCTCTTGCCTCCTGGTTTATCTCATAAGTTTTGAAGTTATTCATGAGATCCGTAAACTCGAGCGCAACCACTATTTTTGATGTTTCAATGGTTGTTACCTTCATATCAAACCTTGGAGGTAGGGTGCGAAGCGCTTTGGACACAAGCACTTTGTTTCTTAGGGGTTCACCTAAGTCCTGACATTCATTAGCAATGTCAAGAATCTTCTTCCTGTAGCTGGAGATATCTTCATCTTCGTCCATCTTCATATTCTCAAATTTTGAAGTGAGAATACGTAGACATGACTGCTTTATGCTGGAGTCCCCTTCACAATGTTGTTGTAAGGCATCCCATGCATCTTTAGCACACGCATTGTTCTTGATCAGTTTGAACATATTCATGTCAACCGACGAATATATTGCATTCAGTGCACGATCATCAAATGTGGCAGCATCAACCTGATCCCGTGTCCAGGTACTCGGTGATGTTGGCACAACATCTTCATGTTCATCGGTAGGTTTCAGTGGCGACCACCCATTCTCCACGGATAACCATGCTCTTCTACCTATGGACTTGATGAGGGAGCGAGTTCGTGTCTTCCAGTATGAGTAATTCGAACCATCCAAGACTGGAGGTCGAAATACTCCAATGTTGTTTGGATCCATCGATTTGCTAGAGTAGTGATACTGTCAGGACCACACTCAGTATGTTGAGTGATGACTCTGATACCACTTAAAAGTGTATCAGTCACTCTAGATAAAGTAAATGCGGAAGCTAAGTAGAAGACACGAGGATATTTTTGAGTAGGTTATAAATCAATAACCTACACGAGCCTTATTGCCAGAAACTAATATTAAAACGAGTGTTGAAAGTTACAATTTTGGACTGCACTGTAACACAACACTATCACTAAAAATATTAAACGTACGTTCTTGAATTTAAGAATCGTACAATGAAAACTATGAAAAATCTTTATCAAAAACTGTTTTAGACTTATTTTTAAACTGTAGTATGTGGCGTTGTTTAGACCAGACCCACTATCCGATAAAGGGATTCAGTATCGGGCACGAGGAATATTTCCAGCCAATATACTTACAATTTGTTATAGTAAATTGTTCGCAAGAGTACGAATTCGTTATAGATGGGTAAGTTGATCCTAAGTCTTATTCTCAAGGAAGGCTAAGCAGGGTTCTATCTATGTTGCAGAACAAAATCAAATAAAAGAAGGGGTTTTTGATTTTTAAACTAATTAATCTATCTAGGTGAAAGCTAGTAAAGTACTTAAATTCTAAATCTAAGAACAGTGAATTAAGGAAACTGAATTGAAACATGTTTTGAATTGATTGATTAACATGATTGAAAGATTTATATTGCTAAAAGGGAAATTAAACAATAACAAAGCAGAAAGGAAATAAATCATAAAGAGAGAAAGAAAGCAGTAAAAGAACTCACTGATTGAAAGGAAAAATAATGCATTAAGAATCACCGGTTTTGAATCACGAACGAATCCATAATTTCGAATTGAAAGGAACGAACAATTAAAGAAAAGCTAAGCTAGAGTGTTTTCTCTCGTAGTCTAAACCCTAGACTAAAGTATAAAAACGTGAAGGAGAAGTCGTTCGTCTGAAATCGCGCGTGGAAGTTTAAATAGGAGAAGAAGATCCCGCCTGGGTAGTGACCGCTAGGGGGTAGCGTTCCCAAGTTCTGTCTTGTTCAGCATTGGAGAGGGGTAGCGAGCGCTAGGGGGGGTAGCGCTCGCTACCCCAGCATTTTGTGCCTTCCCGTGTAGGGGGGGGTAGCGGTCGCTAGCCCCTCGTTCTGCCTTCCCAACGTATTGCAGGGGGTAGTGAGCGCTAGGGGGTAGCGCTCGCTACCCCCACGTTCTGTTGTGGGAAATTCCATGGGTGTAGTGAGCGCTAGGGGGTCGTGACCGCTACCCCCTTTGAAAAAATTCAGTGCCTGAATTACTACTACTTAACACTGTGTGAATGTTAGTAGAGTAGTGGTACGAGTAATGTTAATAACATTCCAAATAACATGCAGCGGAAAATAAATAACACACAGGATAATTTTGCGGGTTATGAATAACCCGCGTTGCCTCACGACAACCAAGCTCTATTGCAACTTAGAACAGATTACAGAGAGTTACACCAAGAAACCTATCTACGGATTGCACTACCGCCTATGATAAAATCACCTAGTCTAACACTGCAAACTGAATGTTACAACAAGCAAAACAGTCGATACTAAGATCGAACAAACAACCTGAACAGTGCAAGGCGACTCGGTCTTCAACCCCACCCTTGCTTGCCTAGAAATACCGTGGTCGATGTTTAAAGATTAGCTGCCTAACACCGCCTCAGTTTAAGCGTGGTTGAAGGTGCGTTTCAGAAAAAATGATGAATCGATAGGAGTGGAAGATATCTCTCTGATTACAGCCTCTCGAAATGTACTCGTGAATGAGACTTCTTGCAGCTTTTATAGAGGAGCATTTCGTGGTCTTCAAGTATCAAATCCCACGTCCAAAGCCCTCCAATAACCTCTGCAATCCACTCCAAAAAACTGCTGCTCAAGCTGCTGCAGAATGTTAGTGGAGATCATGCTCCTGAAAAATAGGAACTAACAGCCCATGATCTTCAATCCATGATTTCACTAACTTCCACTTATTCAAACGAGTTCAAACTGCAGCACACGTTTATTAGTGTAACAAAGAATATAGGGAACGTGAAGGAAGACAAAGATTACATATATACAGTTACGTTTGGAGAGTCAAAGTTCAGCTTCAAGGTAGACTCCAGGAATGTTTACTGTACCCAGATGTTACCAACATCAGAATGTTACTAACATACTATCCAACATTGCTGGAGTCAACATTGACTCTAACAATCTCCCCCTTAATCTTTGTCTTCCTGCAAATTTCCCCTTGGTGTTTGCTTAACTTGTAAACTAAGGAAGTAGTTGAGCTCACCTACCATACTCATTTCAAAAGTTGTTGACATTTCTTTCACAAATTCTTCAACCAGAACAGAGTTAGTAGCACCAAAAACAATGTCATCAACATATATCTGTGCAATTATGGTGTTATTGCCATGCTTTTTGATGAATAAAGTCTTATCAACTTGACCTCTAGTGAAACCAAACTCAATGAGAAACACTGTAAGACGTTCATACCAAGCCCGAGGAGCTTGTTTAAGACCATACAAAGCTTTCTTCAGTTTATACACATGCTCAGGTTTGTTAGAATCCTCAAAACCCTTAGGTTGTTCAACATAGGCTTCTTCCGATAACATTCCATTAAGGAAAGCACTCTTAACATCCATTTGTAGTAGAGAAATCCCTAGCTGACATGTAATGGCAAACAGGAGTCTAATGGATTCTATTCTAGCAACAGGAGCAAATGTTTCATCGAAGTCAATCCCTTCTACCTGAGTGTATCCTTGAGCAACAAGTCTAGCCTTATTCCTAACAATGTTACCCTTTTCATCAGACTTGTTTTTGAATATCCACTTGGTTCCAATAACATTCTTATCACATGGTCTAGGTACAAGTTCCCACACATCATTGCGCACAAACTGATTTAATTCATCATGCATAGCATTCACCCAGTCAACATCAGTCAGTGCTTTTCTAACATTCTTAGGTTCAACGAGGGATATGTAACATGCAAACTCAACTTCTTCACAAACAATAGATAAACAAGCAATTCTTACCATCTCCCGGTAGTTTACCTGACCTTTCTTTCTTGTTTGCATTTGCCCAGAAGCATCCCCAATGATTTGGTCTTTGGGGTGATCCTTCCTGATTCTTCCTGGTGGGTCTCGCCTCATTTGATCATGAAGAAAAGCACCTCAATCATCACCTTCATCACTGTCAGAGGTATTGTCTCTGTGATCTTCAGTAGAGTCATTACTGGATGTAGGACCAACATCGGGATGGACATGTTGTTCTGGTGGTTGTTCAGATGTTGATTGTACTTCCAATAGATCAGTAACATCATCTTCATCAGTTCTATCTGCAAGACTCACCAAATCATCGAAAACCACATTCACAGTTTCTTGAATGGTTTTAGTCCGAAGATTATACACCCTATAAGCATGACTATTTGTCGAGTAGCCAAGGAACATCCCTTTATCACTTTTTGAGTCAAACTTGCTCAAATGATCCCTATCATTTAGGATGTAACAAACACAGCCAAACACATGAAAGTATTTGAGATTAGGTTTTTTACCTTTCAAAATCTCATAGGGAGTTAACATTGTACCTGGCCTCAAATAAACATTGTTTATGATGTGACAAGCAGTGTTAACAGCTTCAGCCCACAATCTCTTGGAGAGGTTCTTGGTGTGTTACATTGCTCTCACCATCTCTTGGAGAGTGCGGTTTTTCCTCTCAGCAACACCATTCTGCTGTGGGGTTTTAGGTGCAGAGAACTCATGGAATATACCATTGTTAGCACAAAAAATAGAGAACAAAGAGTTCTCAAATTCCCTACCATGATCAGTTCTAATCCTGACAACATCATGTCCATATTGAGCACGGAAGCGTTTATACAGTTTTTTAAACATGAAGAATGTCTCAGACTTTTCATGCATGAACTCAACCCAAGTATATCGGGAAAAGTCATCAGCACACACAAGAACATACCTCTTTCCCCCTAGGCTTTCAACTTCGATGGCACCCATTAGATCCATGTGAAGAATTTCAAAACATCTAAAGGTACTGCATGTTGATAACATTGGATGTGAGGTTCGAACCTGCTTCCTTTTCTGACATGGCCCACAAACCAATTCATTTTTTATCACTAGCTTAGGTAGACCTCGTACAACATCATTGGCTATCAGTTTCTGGAGATTCTTCAAGTTGACATGCCCTAACTTCTGATGCCAGAGAACCACATCACACATTTTGGCTGTGTGGCAACGATTGTTGTTGTCAGTCTTGTAGCAATTGTCTGAGGATCTGCTTCCCACCATGATACGCTTGTTGGAGTCATCAAACACTTCACATATGTTCTTATCGAACTTGACAAACATCTCATCATCACAAAGTTGGCTGATGCTTATCAAGTTTGCCTTCAACTCCTCAACATGGTGAACATTTTTCAGCTTTGGGAAATCTCTGACATTCAATGTTCCTTTCCCAACAATCTTGCCTTTAGCTCCTCCTCCAAAAGTAATATTTCCACCTTCTGTTGGAATGTAGTCACTGAGGAACTCCTTGTTACCTGTCATGTGTCTAGAACAACCACTATCAAAGTACCAGTTACATGAGATGTTAGCATTCAGAGAAGTGAACACCACATTGCATGTGTTAGAGAAGGTTTTATCAGTCATAACATAAATGTTTCTCAGAGAACTGCCAACATCAGACTGATAATAGTCAAACATCCCCTTGGCAGATGTTACATCAACATTGTTGAGCAACTTCTCACAATAAGGTTTAATATGTCTTGGTTCATGACAATAGTGACACACATAGGGTTTGCCTTTGTTCCTGGGCTTCTTCTTAGACTTAGGAAACTTGCCACCATTTGAGCCCATGAACACATTAGCATTCCCTTCACTTAAAAATACCGGAGCACTACAGTTCTCATTCAACATGTTAGTGTTACCAGAATCAAAACCAAGACCATGTCTGCTAAAAGATGTCTGAGACAACACACAGTTAAGATCAGAAGCCCCTTTGTTAAGGCGATCAAAAGTTTTTTCAGCCTTATACACTTTACCTCTTAAATCAAAAAGTTCAGCATCCTTTTTAGTAAGGAGGACTTCGAGCTTTATGACATGATCCTTCAGAATTTGATTCTCATCAAGGAGACCGAGAATGTCTCTTTTTTGCTCTTCACATTGAGCCTTGACCTCATCATACAATCGTCTGATGTCATCTATTACTTTGAGGGGATCAAAATCCTTTTCTTCTGAAGCTGCAGCACAACAAACATTTTCTGGAAAAATTTCAGCTTCATCAAGAAGAGTCATCTCATACCAGTTTGATGTGGATGTTGGAAAGGTGTGACCATCAATGTTGATCATGCAATGATCTTTCTCATCAACATCCTTATCAGTGTCCATGACATCCTCATCAGAGAACTCTTCATTGTAATCCTCTCCAATGTTAGTCATGACTTCGATCATCTCTGCTTCTGAGACATCAACATTGTCATCAACATCGTCTATGGTTGCAAACAGCAGTACCTGTTCTTTCTCTAAGTCAGAATCATTGCTCAAGGAGGCAACATGGCTGGCCTGTCTTTGATTTTTCCTTGCCAGTGTGGGACATTCATTAGCATAGTGTCCCATTCCAGAACATCCTCTGCACTGAATACTGTCAGTTGAGTTGTCCTCAAACACAGGATTGTTAAATGTTCGTCTAACATTGGGAATGTTAGAGGGGCTTGGGGATTTTCCAGTGGTGTTGGTGGCAGCCCTTCTGGTGTTTGAATTGGAGACCGTTTTTCCATTTCTGATAGATCTCACCAGATTGTTGAACTTCTTTGTCAACAAGGCAATGTTGAGATCATTTTCATCATTGTCACATTCCAGACCTGTGTTCACAATATCAGCACTAACATTGGAAATCACATTAGAACTTTCAACCTGAAAGGCAACATGTTTAGACTTGTAACCAGCCTTTTGTTGATCGAGATTCATCTCAAAGGTAATCAGTTTGCCCACAAGATCACCTATTCTCATGGTATTAACATCAATAGACTCCTCGATAGATGAAATTTTCATATTGTACCTTTCGGGTAGAGATCTCATCATCTTACTTACCAACTTCTCATTAGCAATTGGTTCTCCAAGTCCAACAGCCTCATTTGCAATCTCACTTAACTTTTCATAGTATGATGGAATGGTTTCATCCTCTTGCATTCTCAACACCTCAAATCTCGTAGTCAACATCCTCATCCGTGTTGCCCTGACACTCGCTGATCCCTCACATTGTTCCTGCAATATAAGCCAAGCATCCCGAGCCTCTGTGCAATTAGAGATCAAGCGAAAACATGGGACATCAACACAGATAAAAATAGCATTTAAAGCTCTAGCATTGACATTAGAGATAAGTCTCTCTTCAGCAGTCCACTGATTCTCATGTTTGTTGGTGACAACATCATTCACCGTTTCTCGTGGAGGAGTCCAACCATTTAAAACAGCAAGCCACGCACGCTCATCAATAGATCTGATGTACATTGTCATACGAGACTTCCACATAGCGTAGTTTTTCCCACTACTATCAAGTGCCGGAGGTCGAACGGAAGCGTTGGAAGCGTCCATCAGTAGTAATTTCGCACACAAGAACGGTCTTAGTTCGTCAAGAACCCGCTCTGATACCAATTGAAAAAATTTAGTGCCTGAATTACTACTAGTTAACACTGTGTGAATGTTAGTAGAGTAGTGGTACGAGTAATGTTAATAACATTCCAAGTAACATGCAGTGAAAAATAAATAACACACAGGATAATTTTGCGGGTTATGAATAACCCGTGTTGCCTCACGACAACCAAGCTCTATTGCAACTTAGAACAGATTACAGAGAGTTACACTAGGAAACCTATCTACGGATTGCACTACCGCCTATGATAAAATCACCTAGTCTAACACTGCAAACTGAATGTTACAACAAGCAAAACAGTCGATACTAAGATCGAACAAACAACCTGAACAGTGCAAGATGACTCGGTCTTCAACCCCACCCTTGCTTGCCTAGCAATACCATGGTCGATGTTTACAGATTAGCTGCCTAACACCACCTCAGTTTAAGCGTGGTTGAAGGTGCGTTTCAGGAAAAATGACGAATCGATAGGAGTGGAAGATATCTCTCTGATTACAGCCTCTCGAAACGTACTCGTGAATGAGACTTCTTGCAGCTTTTATAGAGGAGCATTTCGTGGTCTTCAAGTATCAAATCCCACGTCCAAAGCCCTCCAGTAACCTGTGCAATCCACTCCAAAAAACTGCTGCTCGAGCTGCTGCAGAATGTTAGTGGAGATCATGCTCCTGAAAAATAGGAACTAACAGCCCATGATCTTCAATCCATGATTTCACTAACTTCCACTTATTCAAACAAGTTCAAATTGCAGCACACGTTTATTAGTGTAACAAAGAATATAGGGAACGTGACGGAAGGCAAAGATTACATATATACAGTTACGTTTGGAGAGTCGAAGTTCAGCTTCAAGGTAGACTCCAGGAATGTTGACTGTACCCAGATGTTACCAACATCAGAATGTTACTAACATACTATCCAACATTGTTGGAGTCAACATTGACTCTAACACCCTTGTTCTGCCTAAGAGACCTAGTGATCACTAGGGGGTAGTGATCACTACCCCTATGGAATGTCTTCACTCCTTCTTTTTCACGCTTTTTCGTCTCGTTTCTCTTTTCGAGTCTTGCTAATCCGTTTTTGTCGATCATAACCTACAATGCATCATATAGAAGTCCAAAGCATCAATCCGAACAACAATAATCAACATTATGAATCTAAAATGCGAGAGAAACGAGACCAAAAACTGATAAAATAACCTCCCCACACACAATACCTTGCTTGTCCTCAAGCAAGTCTAAGCTCAACAAAATATGGAGATTTCAAAACAAGAAACAAGTTTAATTATGCAACAACAATCAAATTCATCACGAGTTCACGGAATGAATAATAAGATTACACATCAATCACCATTACGTGTTTCCCTCGAAGGTACAACTTCAATCAGATCAAACATAGTAACATATGCAAATCCGGTTTTTAATTACTCAAAAGCTAGACTTATTTTTATCTTTTCAAACCATTTTTAAGAATCAAACCGCATAGAATTTTTAGTGATATATAGAACATTAGTCACTAGGTGTGATCTTCGGCATAAACCGAATATCCTAGTGTGGTTTCTCATACCCATTCCTCGAATTCACGATTTCTTAAAGGAAGAGGGGTAGAGTTCTTATCACCTATTCAAACAGTTCAAGCGATTCAATAACGATTTTAAAGGCCATTCGAGCCAATTTTTTGGAAAGAGTGGGTTATATGGCCAAAAGTCACGAGATATGAACATTTAGAGGTTATCTAAAGTGTTCTCGTGTGGTTTCCCATGCTCATGGTTTCTAGAGGAGCAGAAGCCTCCCAACTCAATCTCACACTTAACAAAATTAGCGCCATTAACAACCAAGTCTAGCCATATAAGCAATCTTATACCAAATTCACAAGTTACGAGCTATCATATCAATCCATCACAAAATCGAGTGGCCCACGACAACAATAATCAAAATTTAATGCTCATTACCCAATCATCAACTCACAATGTCAATTCATGTCGTCAAGCATAATCAACATATTTCTCATCAAAATCGATCACTAATCCTATTAAGCTCCAACATGCAAGTGGACAAACAAGAGTACACAACTACATACTTCTAAAAATACGCCGCATGCTATAGATAAAGTCATACCTACCCCCACATGAAAGAAATAAGCAATGTCCTCATTGCTACAATAAAAATAAAAGGGAGGAAAGAAACTACCCGATTCGGGATGATGCGGCGGCGTTGATGCACAAACAGAACTAGGAATGAAAATCTGCAAGAGAAACACAAAACAAACAAAAATAGAAACAAAACAAAATAATCAAAAGTAATTCAACCCGGACACACACAAAAACGAAAAGAAAGGAAAACTAACTAAACAGCAGTGAGAAGTCACTGCTGATTTGGTGGTGGAGGAGGGTCAAAAAGAGCCCAACTCAACCACTGAGCCTTTCGCTCGGAAATCCGGTGGTTGTTCTCGACAACCTGTTGCTCTATCCTCCGCTGACTTGCTGTCATCGAGGTGTTGTATCCTCCCAAATCACGGTAAAAATTACGAGCCGTGGAGGGTGAATAATGCCGAATGGAGTGCGCTGAAAATCTCGCCGGAAAGTAGCGGTGGCGGCAGCGAGCAGGAGGCGTCCGGCGGTGGTGGGAAGAGTCTCCGGTAGCTGGAGATGGTTGGTTGTGGAATGGGGTGAGAGAGATGGTGGATGGAAAAATTAAGGGAGGAAAAGTGGAGATGAGGAATTTTGATGGAGGTTTTGGAAGAGGTGTGCGTCGTGGGAGATGGAAGAAAAGGGAAAGATGATTTTTGGGATAAGATCTGTGTGGAGGAAGGGAGGAAGAGAGACGTAGAATAAAGGATGGATATGTGTAATTTTGTAGAAGGTGGTGGCTGCTAGGTAGGTAGAGCTGAGGGCTAGTGACTACTCCGACTTCGACATCCGATCTGAGGCTCTCTTCCAAGATTTCTGCTCCTTCGAATGCTTCCTCTACACTGGAATCCTGCACAACAGAGGTCTCGGCCAAGGTATCAATAGAATCAATGAACGAACAGCCCTTAATAGAACTAACAAAGGTCATGGCCTCGTGCTTATGCACAGAAAATGAAACTGACTCTTCTAACACTGACATCCTAATATTACCATTCTTAACATCAATCAAAGTGTTAGTAGTCGCCATAAAAGGTCTACCTAGCAGTATAGTATGATCACGTCCGTTCTCATGCACATCACCTATTTCTAAGACAACGAAATCCATAGGTACAATCAAACCACCAACACTCACTAGGATATTTTCTATAATACCTCTAGGATATCTAACAGAATGATCAGCTAATTGTAAACTCATGCGTGTAGGTTTCAATTCCCCTAACTCTAATTCCTTAAAAATCGAGTAAGGCATAAGATTAATACCAGCACCTAAATCAAGCATACCTGTCACAGTCTTACCATTTCCTAGAGCGATGGGGATGATGAAACTACCTGGATCTCGCAGCTTTTGTGGAAGAGGCTGTTGCATAATGGAACTAGCTACCTCGAACACCATCACGGACTCGTCATCAGCAAATCTCCTTTTTTTGGAGGCAAGCTCCTTGAAGAACTTGAGATAGGAGGGAACATTTCGAATAACCTTCAATAGGGGCAGATTCACACGCACTTGAGAAAGCATTTCGTAGAATTCTTTGAATTGATGTTCCAGCTTCTCATTCCTCAGTCTGCTCGGAAATGGAATTGGTGTCTTGTACGGGTTGGCCGCCTTGTGCAGTTGAATAGTTGGCTGCTCCGATTCCATCTCCTTTTCTTTCTCCTTCTCCTTCTACACTTTGTCTTCCTCAGCTTCCGGGAGCTCCACTTTGTTATCCACATGCTTGCCACTACGTAAGACAGTAATAGCTTGCACCTGGTGTGGCGTATGTCCCTGTCCCGGTATCCTTCCTGTTTGTAGCTGCTGCTGCACCTGATTCATAGCTCCAGAGATCTGCCTGACTTGACTCTCGAGGCGTTTGATAGTAGCTTCTTGAGCCTCCCGAGCCAGTTTGCTCTCTTGCATGAAGGCTGCAAGACTGTCCTCAAGAGATAATTTAGGCTGAGCCGGTCGCGGTGCAGATGGAAACTGTGGCTGGAACTGAGGTCCCGGCTGTTGATAAGGTGGTGGCGGTTGCTGATAAGGTGGAGGAGGTGGATAATACCCTCACTGAGGTGGGTAATATGGCTGATGTGGCGGATAATACCCATGTTGAGGTGGGTAGTACTACTGTGGAGGTGCCTGTCGGGTAGGAAAATTTGAGCCTTGGCCTTGATTTGTCCCCTTCCACGTAGAGTTATTCTAAGCTCTCCATCCCGAAGTCTGCTGTGGATGTTGCTCGAATGGCGGGCGCGGCTGGAAGCCTTGTGCAGCATAGACTTCTGCCTCTCCTTCATAAGTCATCTCCGCCATTCTAGTGCAGTGATTCTTGTCATGAGTGAGATCACCACATATCGGGCACGGCTCAGATGTCGGCTCATGTTTGGTTACTGCGGAGGTCTTGCTCATCTTCAACTCTTGCAATTCCCGCATCATATCGGCCATCTGCTTCTTGAGGTCTGGGCTGACTCCGATCTCTCAGACTTCCACTCTCTTGGATCGTGAGATTTTCTGCTACGAATTAGTGGCTAGCGTCTCAAAAATCTCAATTGCTTCATCGGCAGTCTTCTCAGATATGTTACCTCCAGCCACTGTATCCACCATGAACTGATAGGTGTGCTGCAATCCATTGTAGAAGATCTGCCAGAGGAGTTCCGGTACAATCTGATGGTGCGGGCACTACTGCTAGAGCTCTTTGAATCTATCAAGGGCCTCGTGAAAAGGCTCCTCAGGTTCCTGAGCAAATTGCATGATTTGGAGTCGGATTTGTTGCATCTTATGGTTTGGATAATACTTAAGCAGAAACGTGGTACTCACCGCCTTCCAATTAGGTAATGATCTTGTTGGAAGGGAGAGATACCACGACTTCGCCCTATCCTTGAGTGAATAAGGGAAGCATTTCCTAAGCAGCTCATCCTCAGTGATGGTCTGGAGTAGAATGGATTGAACAGTTGTGCAGAACTCCCTGATGAAAAGGAGTGCATCTTCATTCGGCAACCCGTAGAATGAAGGAAGCAGGTTGATGTGATTGTGCTTCAGCTCATAATTTCTCCCCGTAGCAGAAAGTACGATAGCGGATGCAGTGATGCCATATGTCGGCCTGGCAAAGTCTCCGAGTTTTCTAGGGGCTTCGTCTTCCTCGGCCATTATCACTAGTTGTTCTTCGAATAACGTGGCGAGGTTGACAACGTCCTTAGATTGCTCCTCAAGTACGGCTTCTCTTCTATTGATGTTGTCAACGTAGGGTACCAACTCTTGTCTTAAACTTCGGCGACCTAGCATGCACAAACCAAAAGAAGATCTAACGCACCTTGCGGGAGCAAAGAAATAAACAAAATAAAAATAAAAATAAATCACAACACAGATAAATGCCTAAAGCCTTCCCCGGCAACGGCGCCAAAATTTGTTTTAGACTTATTTTTAAACCGTAGTACGTGGCGTTGTTTAGACCAGACCCACTGTCCGATAAAGGGATTCAGTATCGGGCACGAGGAATGTTTCCAGCCAATATACTTACAATTTATTATAGTAAATTGTTCGCAAGAGTACAAATTCGTTATAGATGGGTAAGTTGATCCTAAGTCGTATTCTCAAGGAAAGCTAAGCAGGGCTCTATCTATGTTGTAGAACAAAAAGCAAATAAAAGAAGGGGTTTTTGATTTTTAAACTAATTAATCTATCTAGGTGAAAGCTAGTAAAGTACTTAAATTCTAAATCTAAGAACAGTGAATTAAGGAAACTGAATTGAAACATGTTTTGAATTGATTGATTAACATGATTGAAAGATTTATATTACTAAAAGGGAAATTAAACAATAACAAAGCAGAAAGGAAATAAATCATAAAGCGAGAAAGAAAGCAGTGAAAGAACTCACTGATTGAAAGGAAAAATAATGCATTAAGAATCACGGGTTTTGAATCACGAACGAATCCATAATTTCGAATTGAAAGGAACGAACAATTAAAGAAAAGCTAAGCTAGAGTGTTTTCTCTCGTGGTCTAAACCCTAGACTAAAGTATAAAAACGTGAAGGATAAGTTGTTCGTTTGAAATTGCGCGTGGAGGTTTAAATAGGAGAAGAAGATCCCGCCTGGGTAGTGACCGCTAGGGGGTAGCGTTCGCTATCCCCAAGTTCTGTTTTGTTCAGCGCTGGAGAGGGGTAGCGGTCGCTAGCCCCTCGTTCTGCCTTCCCAACGTATTGCAGGGGGTAGTGAGCGCTAGGGGTAGCGCTCGCTACCCCCACGTTCTGTTGTGGGAAATTCCATGGGGGTAGTGAGCGCTAGGGGGTAGTGACCGCTACCCCCTTGTTCTGCCTAAGAAACCTAGTGATCACTAGGGGGTAGTGATCACTACCCCTATGGAATGTCTTCATTCCTTCTTTTTCACGCTTTTTCGTCTCGTTTCTCTTTTCGAGTCTTGCTACTCCGTTTTTGTCGATCATAACCTACAATGCATCATATAGAAGACCAAAGCATCAATCCAAACAACAATAATCAACATTATGAATCTAAAATGCGAGAGAAACGAGACCAAAAACGGATAAAACAAAAACGTCTATCAACTGAATGAATGACTTTAGTATTTATAGATAGACTTCATGGGCTATGTTGGGCCTAAATCCACATATATAGCAACTGTCAACCCATGTCTTCCACAATTCTTGCAGTCAGTTGTTGTCTCCGCATATCTGCCTAGAATTGTGGAACAACTTCAGTTGGTTGTTGACTACTGGATTTGTGGAACAAACTTTCCACTTGCATGAACTTCTCAACTGCACAGCATAGTCTTGGTCTTTACTCCATCTACGTGTGTTGCTCCATCACATCTGAGTCAGCACTCCACGTGGTTGCTAAGCTGGTTGTTGAGTCATCATTCCACTTCATACTGAGCTGAAGTCCTAATCAGTACTCCTATAAAGAAAACAAAAATATATGTGTTAGGTTAACATATGTAACAATTAGAGAAAAATTCTAAACTTAACAAAATATATATATATATATGGGATGGTTGTAGTGAGAATGCTCTTTTAAATGAGAACTAAGAATGATTTTAGACCCTTGCTAAATCCTAAATCAAGGGATATGGATTCATGCTAATTAATTGCAAAAAATTAATTTTTACTTTTCTTTTACTAATTAAGGGTAAAGTTGCCCAAACAAAATAAATACATTCATTTTATATGGAAACGTGGCGCAAATAATGGAATTAAATAAACCACCCAAATAAAATAAAGCAACACAAAACTTAATGCATTACATGTTGTATTCTAATGTATTTGTAAATGTAATGTATTACAAATTGCAATATAAATATATTTTTTTTAAAACGTCTGTTGACTTTTAAGTTTACGAAGATAAATTTTTTAAAATGAGATTAAAGTTATATTAAAATTTAAAAATTACGATAAATGATTACTGGTGATGGAATTGATCATAATTATTTTTATACAAAAATGCATATCAATTTTAATGCATTGTAACAATTATGTAAATGCATTAAATTACTTCAATTAATACATCTAATTTTGGATAATAATTTTTTATAGTAATTGAATTGTATATTATTAATATTTGCAATGCATTATATTTCTTTAATTAATGCATATTATTAATATTTGCAATGCACATTGCACTGAATCAAATGAAATTATATGTGCATATTATTAAGGAAAGCGAATATATTTTATCTTTTATTTTTAAATATTATTTTTCATCGTATGAAAGTGAGTAATTTTAGTTATTACCTCAGTATCAATTTTGCATAACAAATTACTCCAAAATATAATTTTAATAATAAATTAATGCAACAATATATTTTTAGTGCATAATAGCAAACAGTAATATTATTTCTACGTATGCATACATTATAATATATTAATGCATTAAATTTACATATATAATGACACAATTATG
The DNA here is from genome assembly GCA_026898415.1 of Leonotis leonurus. Lineage (NCBI taxonomy): Eukaryota > Viridiplantae > Streptophyta > Magnoliopsida > Lamiales > Lamiaceae > Leonotis > Leonotis leonurus. Next base: position 226,669 of record JAPKLX010000251.1, read on the forward strand.
CTTTAATAATTAAGAAATTAAAATAAATGTTAATCAGAAAAAAATAATATTACATTAAATCACATGTAGGAAATATACATAATAATTTAATGAATAATAAATTTATGTATAACTTTTGCATAGCAAATTCTACCAGAATGCATTATATTAATGGATTAATGCATTATTTTTGGTAATCCTTATACTAAAAAAATTGCATATTGACTTTTAAAAAGTCATTCACACGTTATTTCCGAAAGCTCTCAAGATAGATTCCAAAATTATCAATCGATTGCAAATCTTATGCAATTACTTAACTATCCCTTAATTTATTTTAATTCATTTTTATACCATAAATAACATTAATTAATTAAAATTAATCTTAACCATATGATCTAAACAATTAATGGTATTGATTCATTCTCCTTTCTCACCTAATTTGTCATTCTATCCATTTCCATATATATATAATTGAGCAATTGAAAACTAAATAAGAAGCAGAAAACTAATCTTTAAATAAGAAGCAGAAACTAATATAGACCAAATTCAAATTAATAATATGTCAAAGTTAATCATATGATGCATTAAAATAATTATATATAGACTATTACAATCATGTGATTTTGGGCAAAAGTTAAAGACCAACATTTATATATAATTGCTGAAAAATCTTCAAGAGTAAGAGTAAAAATAAAAATAATAATAATAATAATAGCTCCAACAATAATAGCTCCAACAATTATTTCTTGAGTAGACAATGTCTATCTTCTCATAAAAGTTACAAGAATAATCTATACTATAATACAAATTCGGGTGAAGCTGACCACTTCAGCCCTTGAAATCCTCTCAACCTCCCATTTAATTTTTCCTATTTTTCTAAATTTTTGAAATTTTATCTATATATTAATCATATATATAATATTCTATATTCTTATTTCCATGTTGGCATATGCTATTTATGTTATGTATTATAGATCATATTATATACTATTTCATATTTAAATATTATTTTAATAAATATAATATATATAGTGATATATTAATTTGATATTTATATTTTGATAATTGATTTAATTAATTTATATAGATTATATACAATCTTTTAAGATCTAATGAAAATTAATAAATTATATAACCATGTTTAGATTTCTATATTAGATTATATGTTTTTCAAATCTAATAACATAAATTATATAAATAATTTAAAAACTCACGTTATTTGAAAATATTTTTTTAATATATATAATTTATTACATATGATTATAACATACTTTTAATTATATTATTTATTCGAACAAACCACATATAATATTTTTGAATATAGATAATAAAAATTGAATGAATTGTATTTTTTTTATTAAAATAATAATATATAAATATAAAAAGTGTATAATCTTTTTATTTATATATATATATATGTATATCCTATATGAATTATATATTATTTTATATCTAAATATCTTTTTCATTAATATAAAAAAAATAGTCGATGAGTATATTTCGATGTATATTTTATAATTCAATCAAATTGATGATTTTTCATCATATATCATTATTATATAATGAAATTTAACTTCATTATTACCCACATACTAAGTTATCTATTAGTAGACAGATATTTTAAATGTATTTTATTATTATACTTTATATGTATTTCTTTTATCTTTAAATGAAAAAATTAACATTCCAAATTATTTGTCACGCTAATTAAAGATATTCAAACTTATGTATTTTTTTGTTCGAGCAAGTATTGAATTCAATTCATGTTCTTTTAATATATCACTATTATATATATATATATGAAAATCTATATATTATTATTAATACTATTACGATTCTAATCCTATGTGGCACTCTCAAATCACTCCATTCATATTTATCTAAATTCTCATAATTTTGGAATTAGAAAATTATATTAATCATATATAAAATTATATATTCTTATTTCCATGTAGTATATGATATTTATGTTATGTTTTTATTTCTATGTATATTATATATTTTATTATATACTACTCTATATTATTTTCGTAAATATAATATATATATATATATAAAGTGATATATTAATTTGATATGTATATTTTGATAATTAATTAAATAATAATTTATATAAATTATCTACAACCTTTTCAAATTTGATGAAAATTAATAATTGTATGAAAATATCTAGATTTCACATTATTTGAACAAAAAATAATTATAATTTATAATTTATCACATATGACTATTATAACACATTTTTAATTATCTTATTATTCTAATGATCCATATAATTTTCAAGATAAACAATAAAAATTGAAAATTCATATTTTTCAATAATAATATAAAAATATAAAACAATATATGATATTCTTATGTATTTATATATTCTATATTAGATTATACATTATTTCAAAAATAATGAAAATTTATTTTGACCGTATACCCTTATTTGATAATGAAACTGAGCTTCATTATTCCCAACATATTAAGTTATTAATTAGTGGGTATATGTTTTAAATGTTTTTATTATTACACTTTACATGTATTTTATATAATCTTTAATAAAAAAAAATTAACATTCCTAATTGTATATCATAATAATTAAAGATATATAAACTTATGTATTTTTTGTTCGGGAAAGTGTTGAATTCAATATATGTCATTTTATTCTTAATTTCACAATTAGGCTATGAATTTAGACACCTAAACATACACAATTTTTTTAATTTTATCTTCACCTTTACAGTATATCAAAATTAATACATCACTTCAAATTTTCTCATATATAATTTTTGAATAAAAAACGAGTATATATATTTAATTTGTAATCGGATTATGAATATATATATATATGCATATAAATAAATAAGTTCATATAATTTGAGTTTATTTTCATTATTATTAAAAATATTTAATGATTATATTTTGATACCTATTTGATTTTTCAATCAATTAATGAATTTTGGTTGTATATCATTATTAGATATTGACACTCAAATTCATTGTTACCTACGTACTAACTTTTTCTATTAGTGGGTAGATATTTTAAAGGGTTATTTATGAAAAATACCTTATAGTGTAACTTCAACATGAAAAATGCAATATTTGTAATTTTTATATGAGAAATATCCAAAAGTTCAAAAATACCCTTAAATTTACTATTAAATCACACTACATTCATGTTACATATATTTTGTATGAAATCATGTTGTATTTTTTGTGGTATATATATATATATATATTTGAATTTTATATTAAATATTTGATTTAATTGCATTTGATTATATTAGTACATGATTTTAACGTATTATTTATATTAAAAAGTTAGGAATATATGCAAAAATAAAAATCCGGTCGTATTTAAACAAAACCCGGCCGTCGGGTTTTTTTAAATATGACCGGATTTTTGTTTTTGTGTATATTCCTCATTTTTTTATTTAATAATATGTATGTGTGGTGTTGGGTGTGTATAATTTTTATTTAATTAAATTGGATGTGTATAATTTTAAACATATACCAAGTATTCTTTTAATTGCAAAAAATAAGAAAATAATTAATTAATACTACATTCCAAAATAAGATGCAAATCTAATTTTAATTAAGGGTATTTTAGGTAATTTACAATCAAAATGGACACTTTTCATATATTTTTTACAAAGTGGATATTTTTCATTTTTCGTTATAAAAGTGGGCATTTTACCCACAACACCCTATTTTTAATGTATTTATTATACTTTAAATTTATTAAATGGTTCATGTTATTTAAAAAAATTAATAATCCTTCTGTCCCATGAAAGTGGTCATGTTGCTTTTCTCAATAAGTGTGCTTTATGGAAAAAGGAGGACCACTTTCGTGGGATGAGAGAGTATATAATATAATCTAGGGATAAAAATTTGATCACTTTAATAAATAAAAGATAAAAAAAATACACATTTAAAAATAAGAGATAAAAATATCCACTTATATGATTACATGGAAAAATTGATCATGTGTTTATGTATTTCATTTCAAAAAATAATTTGAATATTATGAGCATGTGAGAAAATGTGTACATTGTAATTACAAATAAATAATTTAAATGAATTTTTCACACTCAATAAAAAGTATATATATTTAGTTTGTAGTAAACAAGAATATATATATTTAATTTTTAATCAGATTGTGAATGTATATATACATATAAATAAATGAATTCATATAATCTGGATTTATTTTCATACGGGCTTGAACATGTATGAGTAATTAATGGATAAAAATGTGTAACAAGACATTTATCGATTTTGAGATGAACACGCATACATAAAATTTAAATAAATTGGCTAGATTTTATGAATATTCAAATATAGTTTATTTTCATCAATAATATTTATTTATATATATTTTATATATTCGAATTTATAACACATATTATTATATGGGAGTAAGACGAAATCAATTGGTTCATGATTAAGAACATTTGAATCTGGAACCGAAACCAAACTGCTTCCTATATATATAGTTGCGATTTAAAATTTTAATAATTTTTGATAATTCGGTTCATAGAACTGCCGATTACGATTCTTTTGAACATCTCTAATAATAATGAGTATTAAAATTATTTTTACTTTACTTTAGAACGAATATGAGTGTATAATTAAATTCAAATATATTCAAAAAAATATTAAGTTGTTAGCACAAGTTTACGAGAATTTAATATTTATGATATATATATATATATATATATAAGTTGAAATTTTATTTTTTCATTAATTTTAGAATGATTGCAATTTTATCATTAGCAAATCAACATAATTAACAGTTTTTACTATATATATTTAGTATATAAATAAGTAGTATCTATGATAACAAATAATAATAAAAAAAAATGATGTCAAAAACTTTTATAAATTTTATAAAATATTAATCCCGTCGAATTTCGACGGGCAACAATCTAGTTATTTACAATAAAATTATACGTAGCCGGAATAATCTTATACTCGCCTCGCCTCGCCTCAACTCCAACCGAATGTTACTAAGCAAGCAACATACAACAATTACTATACACTTGGTCGTGTTTCTGCAATATTTATAAAGATATATCTACCAACTTGCTTGATTGCGATTGCAATCAACTGATTTTTGTCACATATCATCTGCCTCGTCCTGATATGTCAGGAGCCTTGTAATATTCATGGAGTCAAGAGAATAAATAGGGTGACACACGGTGCATTACATCACAAACGATCAGCGGATTTGCGTTCTTCCAAAAGACGATGCTCCGATTTCACTTTCAGTGTTCTACAAAATATTAATTTTAGATACAGCATGAGTGAAATCTTAGAAAATATATAGCATGCCGACTTTAGTGATATTGGTGGAGAAGTTTTGGATTAGCATCAAGGTATTTATTTCTTTAGAAGTATTTGCAGCATAAGGGTAAAGTATAGTTTATGACCTGAACTTCGATGAATATTACAAAAATATTTTCAAGTTCATTTTATTGGTAAAAGGCCTCAAACTTTGCAAAAAGTTGCAAAATTCTTTATCAATAAACATCAACATCTATTTCATATCTTATTGTATGCTACAAGAAATCCTTACGTTAAACATGCATTAAGGTTTTTTTACAATTTTATACAAAGTTCGAGGTCTTTTATGAGTACAATGAAGTTGAGGACATTTTTGGAATCATATGTTAAGTTTGGTCATAAATTAGTTTTCACACTTCGCTGAACCTAGTTGATGCTAGAAAAAAGGCCAAGCTAGGAAGTCCTGTGACGATGAAGAAATCAGAATACACACCTGAGATTTAGGTGAAGGAAAAATATTCCAGAATCGGAGCGTTTCATCTCCTGCACCTGTTACGATTGTCTGTAAAAACATTCAGCATAACAAATATCATTATCAATGACAGGTGGTATCATATTCAATTGGTTGGTTGATAACCACTAATGCAAAAACAAGGAACTGTTCGTTTTTCCTCGACATACCTGCCCATCTGGTGAAATAGCAAGGTATAATACCCTGTACGTATGGCCTGTTAGAGTTGCCAACTGCATCGAAAATGACATGTTATGAAAACATTAGATGATTGCACAATATTAACAAGAAATTGGTTGGGTTACACCAATGAATTGTTTTCTTGCAAGCTTGATTATCTTACTTTTGACATAGAAGGATATCTCCATACTATAATTTGGTTCTGGGAGTAGCCATGGGTGCTCACAAGCTCATTGACATTCTTCGACCACACAAGATTGCACACCTAGCATTGGTAATGTTCCAAGTCAGGGTGTAATTCTCTCAGCAATATGTAAGAGCTTCGGCTGCTCAAAACCCTCATTGAATAGAATTTCATAAAGGCATGTGAACTTTCTTTCTAAAAAAGTAGGATAATAAAAAGCAATTGATATAGTAAATGCATTGCATTGAGATTTGAGATTCGAGACCTTTAATTAGAGCTAAGAGTGCATGCTAAAACCAACAGATACAGAAGTAAAAAAAGAAAACATAAAAAGAAGTAAATCAACTGACTCATTCAAGAGGTCTTAGAACAAGAGAACCCTTCTCTTGACATGCTAGAGGATTTGCTAACGAGTGATATGTAAACAAAAAATAGATGTTAACTTAACGTACTTTAAGTTTTGTAAGAAGGAAAAGCAGGTACCTGACTTCCGGTATCCATGCAACTTAGGTGTGTATTAGTAGTTGTATTCCAGAAACGAATGCACCGGTCAGCAGTGCCACCTCCAGAAGCAAGGAGTCCATGAAGATGGGGAGACCATGCAATTGCTTTTACAGCAGCAGTGTGTTCACAGTATTTTAGCACAGGCTGGGTCGAATGTTGATTCCATACAAAAAGCTAAAAGAAGATGCCATATAATGTCCGATTGAGAGGTTGAAAAAATAACAAGTTGTTCAGAAAAAAAAAAGAAAAACAAACTTGAACGAATATCATGGAGAAATAAGTACTTACTCTATTATCATTTCCACCTGAAGCTAATTCTCGATTATCATAAGACCATTTCAATCCACAAACCTAAATCACAATGAGCAGATATAAGAAAATACAAATCCCCAAGATCCAGAATAGCTAACTACTTGTAATAGCGTAATATATTATGTTTATATGGGCTAGACCCACATCCACTAAAAAGAACTAATAAAGAGCCATACCTCAGATTTATGTCCACTTAACTTGCTAACATAGTCCTCACCAGCTCGTATATCACGCTGAAGTATACTTTTGTCACGGCTTCCTGATGACAATGTAGATGAACTCCAGGCTAGGGCTCCAACTCGCAGTCGATGTCCCTCCATAGTTCTAATCCTCTTGCAATGGGAGGCATCCCACAACTGCATGGGGATTGAACTCCATTCATTAGATTTCAAAATGAAAACTGTGAGGAAAACATTAAGATTTTAATTAGAATGTATAAACAGATTGGTAAATGACAATAGGACACCTGGCTTTATGTACAGTAGTGCACATTTTTGAAATGGATGCATCACATTTTAGTTTATTTTAAAACAACTAAATAGCACAACCTAATCCTATTTAGAAACTTGGCAGTTTCTCATCATTTAGAAAAGGCAAGTTTTCAATACACAAAAAACGTCCAACTTACAACTTTGCCATCACTAGTTATATGCAGGCAAATAGGACATACATTTGAATGTCGTGTGCCACTCATTGAAAAGGAAGGGACACAAACAGTAAAAGGTGGATAGAAAGTATATTCTCTCCATGACTTTGAGATTTAACAAGTATCATCAAATCATAGTTACGCTAGTACCAGAAAACACATATCGGCAGATTTTCACTACCAGGTATAGTATTAATAGAAAAAATACATTTGGACATAAAGCAGTATACACATAAGATGCAAAAATGTCGGGTTGTAAAAAATAAGTAGGCAAACCTCAGAAGTCCCAATTCAATACCTTAAGGTAAAGGCAGTCTGCTCGCCACAATTGAGATTTCAACATATATATTATACAACTTCATGTAGATCGCAACATTGTAAAGTACATCAAGAAATGACACTGAAGAAGAATTTAAAAGTATTGCAAAAATACATGTTAGCAAAAAAATATAAAACATACTTGGACTTTGCCATTGCTAGTTCCAACAGCAAGATGTGTATTCCGTTGTGCCCAGCCCACAGAACAGACACTATCATCAGATCCTAAATCACACAACTTCACTACCTGCGTAAACATGCAAAAAGATCAATGTCATCATTCATGAAGCAATCCCAATGAATATGCAACAAAACTGCAAAGTCTCTACCTTGCTGCTAGAAGCATGCCACAAGTAAACACAGTTTCCCAACCCCACGGCGAGGACATTATGGGAAGACCAATCGACAAGGTTAAGATAAAAATCATCTTGCAATGCAGGTGCATCCAGAACCTATACAAAATAATGATTAAATCAAGCACTTCAAATTGCAAGCATGCTAACAAAAGAAGAATCATAAAATTCACAATTATCTTTGTATATTAAACACTGAGGTGATTAATCTACTCAACCATAACTAGGATCCTACTTCAACAAAATCAAATACAACTTAAGAGCATAGAAAACCAAATGCACTACGTCTTTAAGGGAAATTGTTCAGAAAAACCTCAACACCAAACCCTCAAACGATAAGAAAGCCATCTTACCATAAAACATAAAAATTAAATTAACCAAAAATTTTACAAACCAAAACCTTCAAAATGAGAAATTGCAGCTCAATTACAACTTATTAATCAAGAAACAAGAAGAGGGAAACATGAAAAATATATTCACCATTCTAGTTGTCTAGAAAATACTAACCATAACGAGAATAACAGTTCAACACAGGGAACAAATCACACACATCTCAGTGCATAGAAAACCAAATGCAACGCATATTGTTCATGAAAAATCCAAACACAAACCGCAACACGATAAGAAAAACATCTAATGGAAAAAACGTCCCAAATGAGTAATCATGGATCAATGTCAACTTTATTAATCAGGAAAAGAATGGGGGCAAAACAAAGAAGAAAGAGAAAGAAATGAGCTTTAAAACATTCAACCCAACCTTGGAAGAAGACCTAGGAAAAACTGAGGTGATAAATCTACTCAACCAACTAGTTCCCACTTCAACACAATAAAACAACATCTTAAGAGCTAGAAAACCAAATGCACTAAGTTTATACAGGCAAAATTGGTCACGGAAACCCCAATATGAAAATCGTTAAACGATAAGAGACGTGAAAAAAAAAAAAAATTTGACATTAAAGCCAAAAACTTACAAACTAAAACCTCCAAAATGAGGAATTGCAGATAAACTTAACTAATTAATCATAAACGAAGAAGGGAAAGGGAAAACAAAGAAAAAGAAAAAGAGGTGAACTCCAAAACCATCAACCAATAAAACTGAAAAGAAAAATCGAACCTTGTAAGGAGACCTAGGAACTTTTCGCGGGGCCTTAACAGGACTATGAGAAACCCCAGGGAGCTGATCCTCATATCCAAACGGCGAAAGCGAATGCAGCGACTTTCTCGTTTCGGTCTTGTACTTGAAAATATTACAATTCGGAGGGCTAACTTGGAACACACTACCATTACTGCTACTCCGGCCGAAGAATCTCCCTCCGGAGCTGGATTTCTCCGGTGTCAATGGCTGAAACCCACTCACGCACTCGGGCCCAAAGAGGGCAGACTTGAGAAGATTGGTGTAAGCCGAATTCGAATCGTCGGTGGAGGCGTTGGCATTCGAATTAGGGAGGTTGAAGAGTGCAAAGTTGGAGGACGAGCGGCTGGGGATGAAGCGATCCCCGTAGATCGTGCGGGATGGGGAGGGGCGGCTGTAGGCGGAGGAGCCGAGGAGCTTCGGTGGCGGAGTTTTCGATTCGGGGGAGAACGTGCTCGTGCTTGGGGTTTCCATATGCGACGGACGGAAGCTGCGACGCCGTTTCGCGGTGGCGGTGCGGTGGCGGTGGGTTAGATCGTGTGCGATTAAAGGAGATTCATTGAATTTTCCCGCGAATTTTATATAACGTTGAAGATTTACTGCGCGAGAATAATGTAGTTAGTACATGTCAATTATATATTCATTATTTTATAGTAGTATATAAACTACTCCAGTTTCATTAATATTATATATAATTATATAATATAATTTGAGTCAAAGTTCTTGTTACTATAATACTAACATGATATTGTATGTGTATGGGAGGAATTTATTTAGGTAACTTTAATCCAAATTATAGTTATTGCCTTATTGGGTTGTATTATTTTCAATTTCACTCTTTTGGATACAGAATAATAGGATTACAATTTTTGTAATATTATATTTTGTTATTTTAAAAATAAATCAGTGTGAAAATTGAACAGGTAGCAGGATTACAATTTTTGTAATATTATGTTTTGTTATTTTAAAAATAAATCAGTAATAATAAAACATCTTGAAAATAACATACATGCTATGATGCTAATAATAATTTAACATATGTACATGGTAATTTTCTAAAGTATTGTACCATATAATTCATTATAGATTTCAATTTCACTTTCCATCCATCATCAATGTCCCACATGAATCGAACATTATCCGATTATTTGTTTCCATCGGTTTACTTTTGAATTTTGTTTTCAATATAAATAAAAATAATAACGAGTAAATTTTAAATAAAAAGTAAAATTATTAATTTTAAAAGGAAATATACTTATTTGCACTTGAGCATGTGTTTACATATTTCATTAATTCACTGAATAAATTATATATGAGAAAATTCTTCGTGCATCATGTACTAATATCATATTTTTTGTTAAGTTTAAATAGATATTATATAAAAATGTGCAGTTTTACACATTAATTTTATAATATATCTAGTCCAATTTGCTTTAAATTACACAAAATTTTGCATTCACGAGTTGGATCCATTTGAGTATTTGGGATTTAATCACTTTCGATGTGAAAGATATCTTTTAACTCGTAATTATTTCCTTAGATTTTTACATTTTCATTTGGAAGACATATAAATACTAAGGATCCAGTTTTGTTTTTAAACAAAAAAAAAAAAATCCAGTTTTTATAATATTTACTAAAATCGAATAAAAAATCCGATTCAGTTTAATTCAGTTTTCATCATATTCCAGATTCGAATTAGGTGAACTTAACTTTTTCAATTTGACCAATTAAGTCACATGACCCAACCAAACACTCATATCTTTAGGTGTTTTAATGAACTAGTGAACTATCTCGATTTTGTTCAGAATATTAGGAATAGTAACCAGCTTCTCAATATTCTTTTATTTTATTTGGTATTTAATTTAATTTGATCACTTATACTATACATAATAATTTTTTATAATTTATAAAATTACACTTAAATTATTAAATCAATGTAAAAATATAATTACATTTTGACGGTTGCAGCGTAGACAATAATTCAAAATAGAATTGCTAGTTTTGAAATCGGAATCACTTTATATAGTTTTGAAATCGGAATCACTTTATATGACTTGGAATCACTTTATATGACTTCGATTTCGATTTCAATTTAGAATTATAACTATGCTTCGATTCCAATTTCGAATGGTAAAGTATGGTGACCTAACCTTCCATTCCTGATTTGGAAGTAATAGAATTATGAAGGTGCAATTTGATTATTAAAATTGCCTATACTCCTATGCCCCTCTCATGATTTCAGTAATTTGACAATATTTATTGTGACATTAAAGTTACTCAAATTAGCCTATTCTCATATGCCGCCCTAATGATTTCAGTAATTGGAAACATTTATTGTAACATAAAAGTTGCTAAATTTTTCATAATCTGTCTACATTTATTATAAATATTTGGAGCTTACAAAAATCAGGTAGCCTGATTTTGGAATACTTCATTTTTTAATTACGAAAGTGCAAATCAAATATTAATTATAAATTCGAATTGGATTCATGACATGTATATAATATTTATAAAATTAAGGTATATCACAAATATTGAATGTAAAAGAAACATGGAAAAATGAAATGGAAATAGTGGATACCAAATTAAAAGGAAGACAAACTTGGACTTAAAAGATCACATGCATATCTTCAATTTCATAAACAGGGATTGTTTTATTATACGCAATAATCTAGATGTTATATATTCTTTTTCTTAGTGTATTACAAGTAGATGTTTTGAGAGTATAAGAGAGGAAGAAACAAACCTTCGCACACCTTTTCATTTTCATGTATGACAAATTAGTAATAAAAAGAATTAATTAAGAGACTATAATTCTTTTATACTAATACAATAATAACTTATCATGAATCTCATAACGACCATGGCAGAATTTAAAAAAAAATGTTATTCATATCAAATTTGGATACATAGAAACAAAAACTTCAATTATTATTTCAATATGTACCTTTACAGTTGAGAGTTGGTGGCTTATTTGAGAAGAAGAAAACCTTGAAATTTATGATGAGTTGGCGGGCTGATTTGAGAAGAATAAAACTTTAATATTTGAGAGAATAAGCATTGCTCATCGTGTCATTACTTAGAATTTTATTAGGTAGAGTTTAATTAAATTAAGTTATAAATATGGTAAAAATATTTAATGTTAATTAAAATAAGTTTAATAAAAATTATTAACTCAATTTTATAAACGGGTATTCGGGTATATTCAAACGATATCGGTTCATAACCGAATCCGAAAAATCCAAATTTCTTAATCCGTTACCCGTCCCATACCCGAATAATTCGGGTATTCGGGCACCCGATACCCAATCGGGTACGGATTTTTTAGGTTTTACCCGATACCTGATATCCATTTAGACACTCCCTTGGTAAATATGATTATAAAGACGGCATATATTTATATGGATAAAAAAAACTCAATAAACATGGAGAAAATATGAAGGTCACATTAATAGTGTTATTCTCTAATCGTCTGCATGAATGATATGATGAGTCAACACATTATGTCTTCATAAGATTATTCCTACTGGTGATGAAATTCCATTAGTGTTTTTCAGTTGAAATTCCAGATCAAACAACTGACAAATCATATTACAATCATGTTCGTGATTCATGGTTCATGGACCTTGTGATAGTTCTTGAAAAAGTTCACCTTACATGTCTAATGGTAGATGTATAAAGAATTTCCCAAAAAAAAAATCTTTGAACTTACGACTATTGATGAAGATGAATATTCGAGTTACAAAATGATGACTGATGGACGCACAATTGAGAAAAATAATGTATTCATGGACAAATAGATGTATTGTTACTCAAACAAATATCTTTTATTTTCTTTGGTAGCTCATATCAATGTCGAGTGGTGCAACCAATCAAGATTCATAAAGTACTCATTAGAGTACGTCAATAATGCTAATGATCAGATCACGACATCACTCTATCGATGCAGACTAGATGAAATATAATGCAAGATTGTCGATGAGGTGAATATATGGTACGATTTCATATACATAATCACAAAACAAAGAATCATGGAGGTTGACATCCAATAAAGATATTCACTCATTGAGCGTTTGAGCTTTCATTTCCCGATAATCAATCAATCACATTTGTAGAAACTGACGAAATCTAGAGTATCATTAATTGTCCTATTATTTGAAGAAGTAATTTTTTATCTTGGTTTGAAACAAATAAAATGTATGAGTCAACTATAAGTTAACATACTTGGAATTTTCAACCGAGTTTGTACATAAATTAAATACTCGAGAATGAATGCCAAGAAAATGAGTTTCTCCAGTGTCATAATTTTCTTCGTACATCTAATATCTAGAAAATTGTATTAACTGAGGTTGTTTCTGAATATTATACGTGGACCAACATGATTTGAATATATACGATGCATTAATTGTGAAATTAAAATTCATTTTGTGATGCATGATATTTACTAGTTTACTACTCCCACCGTCCCACTAAAAGTGACTATGTTTCCTTTTCGGGGTGTCTCATTAAAAGTGGTCACTTTCCCAAAAAAGAAAAAATTTTACCTTTAAAATACTAACTCCTACTTTTTTAAAACACCTCACTTTACTTTCTTAAACTCCGTACTGAACCCATTGTACCGTTTTTAGCAGGACAGATAGAGTAGATGATAACAAGAAGTGCATTGATGACATTAGCGAGATGAGCCTATGGAGTACAACACATTCACTAAACATTAATTTGTCAATATTCTATTTGCCTAATCTATGCGGAGACCGACAATTGTTTCGAAAAAAAAATTGGAAACATTTAGTTGATGACATTTTATATATTCAACGGAGTTGATTAGACAATCCATGTATTAAAGTGACTTTTAATTTTACAAATCTTTATTTGGCAGAAGAACAACTGAAAAATTACTCATTAGAGTTTGAAAATATATTGCAAAGTTGTTGCGGTAGCCTTCGAGATTTTAATGATATCTCATATCATGATGCTAAGTATTTAATCATATAATAGGTTGATAAATGAAGAGATACACTACAATCTTTTGGAGCTGTCAGTAGAGAATGCTTTTTTGCTTCAGGTCATGATAGTTTAACAACGCCAGGTATATGATAAACCATAATTGAGAAAACAAACTATAATTCATGTGGTGTATTTTTCCTTTACGATTACGGAGGTACATGAAAAACATTTATTTGTAGAACTCTTTCTACTGCATTGAGGTCCAATGGAGACATAGCATTTATTTGTAGAACTCTTTCTATCTCGCTCAATCCCAATGAAGATTGAATGTGTAATATTACGTGGAAGTTCAATGTCTGAACTCCTTATCATATGAATGCTAACAATATGAGATGAAGCACAAATGATGCACAAATATTCCTTTAAAACACTAGACAAAACATTGAGAGGTATACTGCGTTCCAAAAGTCGGTCAACATATGTTTGCCATTTCAGTAACAACAATTGTTTTCGAATGTGATTTCAAATAGATATTGCTAGGTATTCCAAAAGATAACAGATAACAAATCTTCAATGCAAGTAATAATTCTTCCTATGTATGGAAAGATGTGAAGGTATTGAAATTGACAAAGAACATGATGTTGCAAAGTGCGGCTTTAGAAGTTGAAGCGACTGAAATGTAGACATTCTCATATTGGCTAGCAATATATGAGATGGTATTCTTAGCGGCACAAATGATGGTTATGCAAACATTATATTCCCGGATGATATTCAATTAATTTTTTGAGGTGATCCGGTTGTTATAATTGTTAAAAGTACGTATCCATCATCAATATCTGATTCTAAAGAGTCGTGTTACCTTCACGAAAGAGTAATAATAGTGCCCAAACTCAATGTGGTTGAGTCAATTAATATACACATGATATCACCTAATATTTTGTAGAATAGAGAATATCTAAGTTCTGACAAAACTTGTAGTTCAAATAACATTCATGATGTTATGAACGATGTTCATACACTAGAATTTTGGAATAGTTTAAAGTTCTATGGGATGCCGAACCACTTGCTTAATATTAAGGAAGGGACACCAATTATGTTGTTGGTAAATATAGATCATGATTCAAAAAATGTCACAAACAACATCTGATCCATTAAGTTTGAATGAAGACAATTCCTCATTACTATTTCGTACGCCATGACAATCAACAAAAGTCAATGTCAATCATTATCAGACATAGACTTTTTTTCTTAAGAAATCGGTTTTCTCCCATAATTAATTATATATTGTTGCATCAAGAGTACAAATTCACAATATTTTGAAGATCTTGGTTTGTGACAGAGATTATAAGAGGAGTCAGTGTAGCACAAACGTCATGTATAAGAAAATCTTTTAGAATTTATGTATTGTCCTGAATATCAAGATCTAGAGATTCACACGTTGGATGACAGTTGACATATATTTCTGCAAGGAAATTTCTTATAAGATAAGTCCGAGATTTCATTGTGAAATTATGCAGATATACCTCCAACCAAGAATCATATCCATACAAGTAAAATATCTTTCAAGATATACATGGATCCCTGCCTTCTTGGACAGTAAACAAAATATATAAAGTTCGACTAAACCCTATCTATATGAGTGTATGGACGTGCTTGGAGGGCGGCAATAGTGTATATTCATATCCTTATAGTGGCCAAGTCAATGCTTGTGAATGTATGAGTTTATATTGTTATTCTACATATACGAGAGTGTGTGTAGAAGAACACTTCCAAATTTTATTGATTGATATTTTCACGACCCCATTTCACTTCTCTAAGTAAGATCGAGGAAAACGTGACTAACAGGGATAAACGGATAATGAAACGAAACGAAAGCGTTGATAAATGGATGAAACGTGAAACGTACCACAAAGAGGAAGATTTCGATAGAGTTGTATGACACCAAAAACCAAACATCAACGAAATCTTAAAGTTCGAAGTCAACAGAGTCTATAACACATCTAGAAAACACGGAGAACGAGTACAAGTCTAAAATACATGGTTCGACACGAATAAGATAACAGTTAAGTTCTTAAAGCTTAAATAAGTCTGACAGCGGAAACTGGATCAATATCTGGATTTACATGTATGACGACATATAAACCACCGAGAGTAAAACATAAGAGTTTGACAAAAACCACCGCTGAGCCTTCCACTTCGTCATCACGACTTAACCTGCACATTTATAAATATATGCAGGGCTGAGTACGAAAGTACTCAGTAAACACGTGCCGAAATCACATTCGTACAATATATTTGCAATTGTCGTAACATAGTGCAACATAGGGATTTTGTCACTAAAGAATCTATGTTCACTAAAATTCTTGAGATCTTAAAAGTTCGACTGCGCAGTCTAAGTTCTGGAGTAATCATACATATCTGTAATTCTGTGTGTCGGGAAAGTGGCCACTTTCCGCGAACACTAAACCGGCCAACTCGCTAAGATGACTCACGGTTCTGGTGTACACTAACCTTAAAAGATATAAATCTTTAAAGGTCCGAAATCGATTAAATGTTCAACAGATACGCATCATACCAAAATATAAATATTTTCGACAATGCAATATTTCATAACATTTAAATTCTAAAGCATTTCTAAACGAAAATCATACTTTGGTACAACGCATGCGATTTTATTTGCAAAAGAAAGCCTACCTGAGCTGCTTCTTTGTCTAATGATAATCTGATGTAGATCGATTGGACTTCTCTTTCGCCGAACCTTAATCGTAAGTAAGAGGAAAATACTCATCGTGAGTATATAATTTATTTCATCTAAATATGAAATAATATTATATTATTCTATAAATTATTCTAATCTTTCCACTCGACTAAGATTCGAGTAATTAAAGATTTCTATAACCATAAAAAAAAATATATAACTACTACTACTACTTTCATAATTTAATAAGTCTAAATTATTGGATTAACCCTAATTATTTGAATCCAATTCTTTTAATTTCTAATCCAAAGATTAATTTTAATAAATCAATATTTTGGGATAACTTAATCCATTTTTAGTACACAATCTGGGCCCACTATTCATAATTAAGAGGCCCATAATATCATCATATTTTAGCCCAATAGGATTTAATTGTTGGCCCATTCCTTTAATTAAACAAGGCCCATCTGATTAACATCAAAGCCCAATCATTTTATTATCCATAGCCCAATCATTTGTTTTATTTCCAGCCCAAATTACTAACACTTCTAATCCATCTAACACTTAAATCATTTCACCCTAGATTCATTCATCCTATTTCCATTCTCTTCTCGCCTCTCGTTCCAGTTTCTTCCTTACACAGACACCAATCTCCCTTCCTCCTTCTTTTGCTGGAACTCTCTCGAAGATGAAATGCAGCCGCAGTCCTCGCCTTCTCTCCCTACTCCATCTCCTTCTCGTCTGTCTCACGGTCTCTCGACTTCTCCCTCAGCGAAGAGCTCGTCGACTTCCCAGTAGAAACAGCAGTCGTCGCCCTTCCTTCCTTCCTTCAGGAAATTTTCTACTTCTTCCTAGTTTCTTAGCTTTTGTTTCTGATTTCAAACGATTTAAACATTTTCATACTGCATGCTCAATTCTCCTTCTAAAATTTGGTTCTGGAGAGATTTTACAAGTTCTGATTCGAATTTGGGTTGTGAGAAGAACAAGACGAAGCTTCTGTTTATGTTTAAGAGTTTCAAATTCTGATTGATTTAAGATTCAGATTTTTCTTCGAACATTGTTTTTTTTACACTTCTTAATTTCTTAATCTCTGCTTTCTCGATTTGTAGTAGGGCAACTGAACGGGGGAGTTCGTCGGAGCTGCTTCTGGTCTGCAGGCTTTGGCTTCTCCCTTTACAGGTAAAGTCTTTTAATTCTTTCTCTATATTTTAGGGTTCATAAGGTGCATGTTCTTTTTTTCTTCTTCCAAATTCTGGTTTCAGAAATTTGACAAGTTGGGATTCGAACTTGGGTTCAAATTTTGGAAATTTTTTGTATTTTAGATTTTTAATTCCCTTGCTTTCTGTATGATTCAACCTCTTGCAAGTTTCTGGTTAGACATCTGGCTATACCATAGTTCCATTCTGAATCTGGTGGTGAAATTGGGTGAAGCTTCAGTTTAGCTTTAGGGTTTAAATTCTGATTTGTTTAATGTTTTAGTCGAGTACTGACTTCGTTTTATTCTTGTTCTGACTGAGGAATACAATGGTTGTTGGTTTCATTCTGGATTGTTTATTGAAAGAGGTTCGGAAGATTTGTTGCTTAAAGAGGTAGTCTCCCCATTTCTTAATTCTGTGTTCTTTTTATAACTTTTGATTGGGTTTTTCTTAACTTGGAGGTAAAAGAGTATTAAGTATGTTCTGGAACTTGAATCTAATATAAAAACATGAGTCCAAGTTTATAAAAACAGAATTTAGCTATGTAACAGTTCATATGTTCTACTCCTAAATCTGTCTACGTATATATTTCTAAGTATAACTGTCTAAGTTCTTTAAGTTTTTGAGGAACATGAGGTCTAGTGCTCAGTTTTCATTTCTAAGTCTTGTAATACAGTTACATCTATGTTTTGAAACATATTAGAGTTCTATGTTCTTCATGCTTAAATAAAGTTTAAACTCTTACTAAGTACTATAAAGAACAAAAACTGAATGCTTGGGGTCGGTATTACCTTAATACTTCTGAAATTTTTAAAGGGGAAAGACTTCTCGGGGTGTGGGTAAAAAGCTGCTCTGTAGAAGCTTTAGTGAATGAGAAACTGAGTTCTAAAGAAATTAGTGAAAAGTTTCAGCTGGAATCTTAACACTGGACTGAAAAGATGAGACCATGTTTACCTTACTGCTTCTAAATCTGGAGTTGGGGTTACTGAGATGGCTTCCTCTTGTGTGGCTGCGTCTGTGCTTGTGTGAGTGAAAGTGGGTGTTGAAGTACAAGAGAGTTTATGGTTGGTTATGAAATCTGAGTCTTGAAAGTATAGAGAAGTGTTTCTAGGAAGGGTTCCTAAGTGTATATGAAAGAGAGATTGCTGTTACAATATCATACGTATCCTCCACATTACTCACTCTAGTTATCTAATGTACAGTCTATAACTCAAATGTTATATGCTCTATTTCTGATTTCATTGACTTCAGGGGTAACATTTATGTGATATCTATTTTATGTGCAGAGACAGATCGTGAAGTGTAGAAGATGTGCAGCTCAACCTGTCACGTCCCCATTTCACTTCTCTAAGTAAAATCGAGGAGAGCAT